>OX457026.1:78787632-79025132 GCA_949752745.1 Protula sp. h YS-2021
GTGGTCCTATTTGTGATGTGATCCTATTTGTGATGTGGCCCTCTCTGTAGTGGGTCCCATTTATGATGTGATCCCATGTACGGGTGGTCATATCCTTGGGTTCTCTCGCTTCAGTATGAAATTCACCTCAAATGATCATTTCACACACTCCAAAAGGTGTTCACTACAAAGAGAATTTACTCGACATGTAAATAACTTCGCCATTTCTGAAAATGTATTTACGCCAAATGCTCTAAGCTCTGTGTCAACTGATGGTCTTTTCTTTTCTCCCTTTCACTCTAAAGGAATCAGCCAGCACATTCGAGTATGCAGAACACAAGACCAAATCTCGGGAGAAAGGAACGCGTCCCTTTGTTACCATAATGGCATCTTTTCCTCCAAGCCCCGTTTTTCATTATCTTTATATTACTGCGTTGACTAAGCATTATCTATGTATTATCTATTCACTGGACAACTATTGAATTTGACCTAAAGCCAAACTAGAAAAGACTTCTGTACTCAAGAATGGCATCACAAATTTCATACTTATATTTTAGCAAGATTATGGGACTTGGGAACTTGATGTTCGATGCCAGCACCGTCGAGAGGGCAGTGTATCAGGGCTAGACCAGTGAGTCCCTTCTAACAAATGAAAAAGAAGCAAAGCCCTGATCGATCACTACTATAACACATCAACACGTAAAATACAGCAGATGCCCAAATAAAACAGATTTTGACTTGCATAGCTGTGGCAGTTATGCACCTTCTCTTATGCAGCTCCAAATAAGCTTCATAGCAAATACCTCACTATCTTCGAGATGGTTGGTGCCTACGACGCTCGTGTGAGTCTCCCACATGTCTGACACCAGGGTAGATTATTACCCTCATTGGCTGATGCCTACGGCGCCCGTGTGAGTCTCCCACATGTCTGACACCAGGGTAGATTATTACCCTCATTGGCTGATGCCTACGGCGCCCGTGTGAGTCTCCCACATGTCTGACACCAGGGTAGATTACTACCCTCATTGGCTGATGCCTACGGCGCCCGTGTGAGTCTCCCACATGTCTGACATCAGGGTAGATTATTACCCTCATTGGCCGATGCCTACGGCGCCCGTGTGAGTCTCCCACATGTCTGACAGTAGAGTAGACTTACCCCAGTCTTATATTTCCCTGTAATTTTTGCATGTTTCAAAACGAAATATGAATTGTATTTTCCATGATATTATCAAATATTGTGTAGTATACTATAAGATATTTGATATTATTCAGGATTTTCCTCTACCTGTCAATGAAGAAAGTAGTATGCTCTCCGGGTTTTTTTTCTCTTCTCTCTCTCTCTCTCTCTCTCTCTCTCTCTCTCTCTCTCGCTCACTCTCTCCCTCTCTCGCTCACTCTCTCCCTCTCTCGCTCACTCTCTCCCTCTCTCCCTTTTCTCTCTCCCTCCCTCAATTTTCTAAAGCTTTCAGTAGGTAACATAAAATAACGTTACGTTGAAAAGGTTAATATCGCTGAAAGACGTTGTTGCTAATTATGTATTCCTATCATGCTTTGTACATAAAGCTAAAGACACAAGTCCATAAAACGCCACTAAACATGTCCATAAGTGGTACTTGATTGCTGGTAAAATGCTAATGTGTATTTTACTGTGACCAGTAAGTAATTAACAAGCCCCTAACAACTGCTGTCTTGGTTACCTGGCCAGGCGGCAACTGTATTTTCCCCGCGGATCGATTCATACAACATTGATTTAATCTAAGCAGCGATATCGTTCTTATCGGTGTGAACATGCCCAAGATAAAGCATAAATTTGTCAAGAGTCCTGGCGGGGAGCTGGAGAAGTGGATAAAGAGGGGGGAATTTCGCTGGGCATAATATATCTGGTAACTGGGAACTGATGCGGACTTTTATTAACGAGAACAGCAAATTTTCATAAAAATCACACTTTAGAAACTAGCAAAGGTATTTTCATCAGTAACATTTAATTTTTCTCAACATTTATTGACGGGATGGGATGGGGGGTCTGTTTTTTTTATATCCACACCCAATCCTCCCCGATTCCAACCTCAACCCAAACCAATGATTAAGTTCTGTATTACATCAACCCAAACCAATGATAAAGGTCTGCATTACATCAACACAAACCAATGATAAAGGTCTGCATTACATCAACCCAAACCAATGATAAAGTTCTGCATTACATCAACCCAAACCAATGATAAAGTTCTGCATTACATCAACCCAAACCAATGATAAAGGTCTGCATTACATCAACCCAAACCAATGATAAAGGTCTGCATTACATCAACCCAAACCAATGATAAAGGTCTGCATTACATCAACCCAAACCAATGATGAAGTTCTGCATTACATCAACCCAAACCAATGATAAAGGTCTGCATTACATCAACCCAAACCAATGATAAAGGTCTGCATTACATCAACCCAAACCAATGATAAAGGTCTGCATTACATCAACCCAAACCAATGATAAAGGTCTGCATTACATCAACTCAAACCAATGATAAAGGTCTGCATTATATTAACCCAAATCAGTTATCAAAGTCTGCATTACATTACCCCAAACCAGTGATCAAGGTCCCAGCCTCCGCTCATTCATGTGCTAAATATGTTCCTATTGCAAATATCTTAACGTGTCTACAACAAACCAGCAGGATCTGTATCTCAACTAAAACCACAGAAGCAACAACACGACGGGAAGAAAAATGATGTACACGTCACTGAACTCACTGAACAAATAAATGATCACCCTTGCAAATTGTTCACAGAAGTTCAGAAGCGCCATGAAACGAATGGCCTTATCGAGTAAGGCTTGAAGAAAACCAAAATCAAACGATAGAAACCCCCCCCCCCCCACAAGCGGTTATATTATTATTATTTATTTATTTATTTATTAATTTATTTATTTATTTATTTATTTATTTTCCTGTCTTATATTTTGAGTGTGAAATGTGGGGTGGGGTGTGGAGGTGTGACAAGACCCAGGTTACGCATTCATAATTAGCACTGCCAATGGTGTCATTGGATTTTTTTTAGCCGTGGATGATAATGGAGCAAGCATCACATTATGAATACACGCCCTGCTCGAGTGTAAGCGGGTTTTCAGCAGTTGTGGGATTGACCTTTTTGTCAATGAAAATACAAAGCATACCACGTGGTGTACGGATCAGGATCTGCAATGCGTTATTTTACCACGTCGGATGAGGTTATTTTCCTACATTCCAGCAACGACTACATAAACCACTGGGTTAGCTATTACACTACAGTGCAAACACTGCACAGATTGAATCTGATTCCCAACGGCAGTAGAACTCTAGTATCAATCAAAATACCTCATTCGTCAATTACACATTCATTCAATCAACATTTTTTATTCATAAAAATACAAATATTCCACCCATTCTTTTTATGTTTTTGATGGATGCACAGACATCCGAATCTAATCTTTCATAATATCATTTTGTCTTACAATTCACCTGAATTACTAATATTACAATTGCCTATTTATATGTAGATATTTGATTCTGAATAATGACAACCGATGAGTTTTTCTCCCAAGAAAAGGCCAACTTTTTGTAGAATTTACAACAAACACTAAATAACCAACAAGATCTTCTCGTTACGATATAGTCCCTGATGTAATTGCTTCGCCGCCTGTCCAAAACTTTTCTCAAATCACTTGTAAAGCATCTGGGAATGCACTGTTAACTGAGGTAGATAACAAGCTAAGCAGAGAGAACGATACAACAACTGAACGTGAGGGTTGACGGATGTACGATTTGCAAAGGAGTAGTAATAAAATTGCGTTTTTAAATATTTCCGGAGGCGTAACATCCGTGAATATGTACCTGCTAAATTCACATTTTAACTATTTGACTGAAATCGGTTCGTCATATATATATATATATATATATATATATATATATATATATATATATATATATATATATATATATATATATATATATATATATATGTGTGTGTGTGTGTGTGTGTGTGTGTTATCGGGGGGAGAGAGGAGGGGGGGAGCCTACGGCTTTTTCTTCGTTCACTTGCGCGGCCTCTGGTGATGGTCGGGGGGGGGGGAGGGATGAACAAATTCGCTCCCGAGGCAAGGAATCTACAACGTTGTCTATTTACCGAGGCAGAAGCATGGGCATACCTCGCCAAGACATCTTTTTAATTACAAAGAACTGACAGATATATATCTCCTGACGTGACTGCTCGGTCTTACTCAGGAGATCGTAGGGAGGGTGGACTACAGAGGGGAATCGCGTGCAGATAAACCTGACACTACGCGACTGCTCTTTGCAGCACCGAGCCAGTCGTGGTTGTTCCGGGGGGGGGGGAGTGGGAGTGGGCGGGGGGAGGGGCGAGGACAAGTAAACCTGGCACAACACGATTGCACTTTGTGGCACACCTCTAGGCGCCACTTCTATCAGCACCTGACCATCAGCTATTTAAGAGCGCGCAATGGGATTAACGTCTTTGGCTATTTTAAGTGTTAACGCCGTTGTTAATACATCCTCCTCCCCCCCCCCCCACCCCCCACCCCCCCGAAGGCAATTAGTCTTACTTTGATACCTAATCTTGGCAAACTCTTTGCTGGACATAGCACCCAAAAAGCCTACTAGACGGACCTTGTGTGGATTTCACGAACTTATCCGGAAAATGGCCGGATTGGAGATTGTGAAAACAACAAAATGGTTCTTTTGGATCGTTAAGCTTGATACGACCGCGTCTGTTTTTATCTTTACACCCAAAAACAATGCTAACCCATCAGAGAAAAAAATGTAATTCAGCGGCGTGGATAACGAGCAGTGTAAATAAACATGAACACTACTAAGTATGTAGCCAGCCGGCCACTCTCATTAAGCCTCACACCCCTAGTCCTTCCTCCACTCCAACACCAACAGGAAGCCACACCGCGTCCTGCTCAAAAATGTCCCATACGCCGTTAGAAATCTTTCTTTCGTTTTGCTATTTAAACACATGTATTGGACTGAAAAATGCAATCGTTGTTCACAAGAAAATAGTACTTATGAAAAAAAAAACACATTGGTTTCTATTCCAGGCAGTCGCTTTATCAATAAATGCAATTTTATGTTTGCTTTCTAATGCGATTTTTACCGGGGAAAATTTAATTACTCTGTGACGCAACAACCATCAAATCAGAGCCCCTGGATGTGTTTAATCTGGTTGGCCTGCTTCGTTCAGTTCCGTTATGACTGCATTACACATTTGTTTATGGCACTTCAGCCCTGGTTGTCGCTTGCAATGCCGTACCGAAATCAATGCTCTTTTCATTCTGCGGATTTGCTTAGAATTAGCTAATCTGGAGTGTGTGATTTTCATACTGCGGATTAGCTCAGGATAAGTTAATCCGGGTGTGTGATTTTCATACTGTGGATTTGCTTATTATTAGTTAATTTGGAGTGTGTGATTTTCATACTGTGGATTTGCTGAGGATTAGTTAATTTGGAGTGTGTGATTTTCACAGTTAAGATTAATTAATCCGGAATGTATTATTTTCATACTGCAGATGTGCTTAGGATTAGTTAATCCTGAGTGAAGATATGCAAATCCCGAGCTAATCCGCAAATGAAATGAGCTTAAAAAAGACATGTCAACTCAGGTCAAAACTTCACAGTGCGATAAGAAACATACACTGCTCGGAATCCGGGCAAAAATGTATTGTTTTATCACATTTACATCAATTCCTGTCGCACATTTCTAACATAAAACATCAATATTTATTTTGAATAAATTTGTCTAGACTTACATTTTTATGTGTTAAAAAAAAACATCTTTTAAAATCTTTTATCGAGTTAATTGCAATGGCAGAATGAAAATATTCCAGTTATTTCTGGGTGACATTTAATTGGCTTCAAGCTCAGTCTCAATTAATGTTAAAAAGGCATACATGTATGTGAGTTGTTTCAAAATAACGCTCCTAAATGACTTTAAAACAGTGGAGACACACCCCGTCGACTATCAAGCACTTAACACAATCTGCTTGTTTGGCATTTAAATCAGTTCGCTGCATTCTGAGACGCTATTTTTGCTTGACGTCAACCTTTCAGTTTCGCCTGTCTGTACATCTGTCCGTATGGTCATTAGTATGTCACATGTAAAAAAGAATCAAACTTGCAAGCAATAACAAGGATGTGAACACACGGACAATACAGTTAAGACCAGGAAGAAAAATTATGTGGTTTTTCATCCCGATTTCGAAAAAAAAATTACCAGGAAGAAAAAATAATGTTGTTTTTTTATCCCAGTTTCGAAAAAAATGACTCTATCGGCCAGCGATGTTTATATTTTATGTTTTCTCAACAAAATAGACCGAACAGACTGATTCCTTTTCTTGTAAGGTACATCATTTTCTTTGTAAGTGACCAGCCGTGTAACTTTTTTTTATTATTTGCCATTTTACTGACCGGTGGGGGGAGGAGGTGAAAAACAATGTAATTATGTATATATATGCGTATTATTCTCTTCAATAAGATGAAAACCGTTCGGCCAGATGTCGCTCGGCTAAACGTCGCACGGCTAAATGTTGCTCGGCTAAATGTCGCTCGACTAAATGTCGGGATACCACTCTAGAGAGACCCTTATGGGGTGAAGGAATAAAACTTATACAGGACTCGACATACCAACACCAACTGCCAAAGACGCCGAAATCATGGACAAATGCAGTATGTGTGCTTCGTTTCAACGACCAAATGTCGGGATACCTGGTCAAACAGCCCTCAAGTCTCCCCTTAAAACCGAGTGGTTTTTGGCAAGTACATGGTCATCATAATCAAATCGCTCAAAACAAATGCACATTTGTAGGTAACCACTAATAGCACTCAAAGCAGTGACCTACACATCTTGTAATCGTTTTTTTTTTAAGCATTTCGACTCTGGAAGAAAACAGACATGTCGTTGTGCTGTTTATATGAAACAAGATTGTCCTTGGACAATGCCCCAGCTCACCAAAGCTGATGTCAAGATTTATGAGATATAAGTATAACCTATAACCTAAATTTCAAGACAGAAAGGGTGGCATCACTCAAGATTTTTATGGAAAAATGGTTTATCGCAAATATATCCGAAAAAAGTCTGGCGAATCGCAATATATATATATATATATATATATATATTCACGTGTTTCGGCCGATTTTTTCGAATCGCCAAACCCCAAAAAAGTAACAGCCAGGTGCATATATATACCACTACCTTCCATCAAAATTTTAGGACGCTTCCATTTAAATCGTAGGAGAAAATGCGTTTTCATGAAAATTGCTTTGGCTAATATTTCCAACAATATTATTCGAATCACGAAAAAAACGTAACAGACAGTGGGTACCATTGCCTGCCACATTCAATCAGAATTTCAAGAGATTAAAGCCAAATATATAGAGCCTGTTGCATTCTCAATAATGTTTTTGGCAAATTACCAAAACAGTTAAAAGTCAGATAGGTACGAATTTCCCCTTCCATAATTCAAAATTTTAAGAAGGGAACGTTATATTCCTAGCGTTAGTAACGATGTTGGTAAGAATTGGTTTTTCAACATAAAAGCGTACATACCCACATACTTTTAACGACTGCTATAGCCCCTGCTTCTGTAGGAAGCTGCGACTAAGAAGTTTAATAATAACGGACAGGAAGACCGAAATAAACAAACAATTTATCTGGCATTTTCTCCTTATTGGGGCACAAAATGTCGTAAACGTCGAGACGTTCCCACTGAAGTCGCCTACACTTTCCAATTATTTCTTCAATTAATGTCTTCTGTCATATTTTTTCACTTCTTTTTAGTTTTCACGAAGGGGTTTTTGCAATTGCAGCCGTTCCTTTACTTTTTTCCGTCAGCCCACTTGTTCTACATCCCTCCTTGTTTTCATCTTTCTTTTTTCGCATTAAAATATTAAAGATTATAGACATGAACAATGATGTCAGCATCCTGCGCAGTCTTAATCCACCCGTCAACATCTGGAAGTCATATTTTCGCTGCTCACTCTTCAGAAAAAAACACAAAAAAAATCCAGCCGTTAAAAGCGACATCTGCCGAGCAGAACTGACGAACTAACCCAAGAAATTAGAATTGATGTAAACTGAACTCAACCGTAATAAAGTCAGACAGTTTAAAAGTTCTGGTGTGCAGATGCAATCTGTTCAGATAACACAGTCTATCAATCGCCTGTTTGTTATTTTTGCCTTTCTCTATTTCTCTCCCATTTTTTATTAACTTTTTTTCTGTTTAATAATCAAACACATCAGATCAAGAGATGCTGAACATCAAATCATTGTATTAAGGAGTTGAGCCGATTTGGGCTTTGCCTGTAGGAACCACTAAGAGGCGTTGTTGTCCAACAGCCAACCTCTACGGCAGTTCGGTCTGTTGTGAAAAACACCTTTTTACAAAGCAGAACCACTGGGGGTCTGTTAAAAAGAGACGAACCACTTTTTCAAAATGTCACTAAAATCTTGATTTTAGTGACTTAGTCACTCAGATGCGCCTTTTTCACCAATGTCCGAAAATACTTAATATCCATTAACTCTGTGTTTGTCCATAACAGATTGATCTCCTCAGAGGTCAGCTGTTGCATAACAACGACCGAAGAGGCTATAGGCCTACATCACGTGATGACTGGGGCGATCGGGGGAAGGGGGATGACATGGGTGGTTATATGCCAGCACCAAGTCGGAGAGATCATTTTATGATGGAATACGGGACGGAATGCGGATGTCCAGTGTGCGGATTATGTTGGTTACTCTGAATATTAATGTCGTAGGGGGTGGGGACGGGGCTCCCTCTAAGCCCACGTCAATTCTACACATTTTCTAACACTTAAGTAACTTATTCCTTTCACGTATTTATTTTTTTCCTTTATCTTTTATTTTATTTCATTTATTTATTTATTTTTTTGCTTCAGCACGGCTAATTTTGAATAAAGACTTGAAGAGTTAAAACGAACGCCCCCTTTTGTTACGGTCCCGAACGCAGTTTTGGGTGCGGTTGCAAGCAGCTGAAACGAGGCACGTATTTCACCACGTCTGATGCCTCACTATTTTTTTCCAAGAATCTTATATCAGTCCTTTAGTCGCACAAAATAACTTCTGTCAGAAGCTTTAGCAAAAAAAAAAAAAAAAAGTGGAACAGGTGAATCGACCACAGCTGATCTGTCTTCTTCACATAAAACACACCATTGAAGCTAGACTTAATCATGTTGTTTTACAAGGTTTCGGTGGCAAATAATTGACACTTTCAAGTTTCTTCTACACTTGCACTTCCTGTTGCAGTATAAAGCACCTCCATTACGCAATGCGCGAATAATCTGTGGAAAAAATTTAACTTGGTGGCACTCTTAGGCAATCATTCATCACTTCCTTCATTGTGAAAAATACATTAAAAATAAAAATTTCTCACCTTTAACAAATCAGTACATTATCATGACTATTCGTGGTCGCGGCCATGTTTTATACCGTTAAATGTATCGGTTACATCGATATATTATACGCAGCGATATGACAGCTTTGTCACAGCCATGTAGTAAAGCCGTCTGTACTGACGACGCTGATGACGTTATTATAAAACAGCTGACCTCTGAGGAGATCTATCTGTTACGTAGAAGCAGAGACCGGGTAGATATTTTGAAAAGTAGTTTCTCTCTTTTACGTGTACCATTTTCGCGGAATTCCCACTCGGTCTGTGGAGTAAAAAGTGATATTCAACAGGCCGAATCGCAGCAGAGGTTTGCCTTTGGGCAACAACGCGGATGGTGAGATCCTCCATCTCGAACAAGCTCTTAAAGGCGAACAAGGCGCTTAACCGATTCCCGTCGTCATTTCAAAATTCACTACTCGCCATTGAAAACCTTTTCACAAAGAACAATTTGACCGGCCCGAAAAGTGATCAATACAAAAAGGTTTTGCCTTATAAATTCTATCTGATAGGCAACATCGATAGGCATCATCAACATCGAAACTCAATTCTCCAGGTGATTGACTGATGCAACTGCTTTCCGGGAGGATTTGCAGAGCGCACACCCGTGACGTACTTCCTTCACATATTCAGCACGTGACAGTCACGTGATCACAATTCATCTGCCAATCAAGCCAGCGGAAAATGAAAGCTGAAAAAAAATAGTATTTCCGACAAGACTGCTGCTTTTTGAGTCATGAACAGATCACTCTTCTCTACTGAAAACAGAATCACTTTGGAAACATCCAACTCCACAGGAAAAAGGCTACCCTAGACAGACTATCAAATAAATTTTCCACCAATTATTTGGAAATCAAGGACGAGTAGTGTCGTCATCGACATCTGAGCACAGCAATTACACAATGTACCGCTAGGATTAGACTATAACGGTTGCCAAGTAGCTGTCTGGGGCAACGCAGTCAGCGAAAGTAACCTCTTTCAGTCCAATGAGTTCACTTCCTCCCTGGAAAGCAAATGGCGTCCTTCGACCCCGTATTCGACCCCTGCCCCCCCCCCCAACTCCAGCAGTTTTAATCAAAAGATAAGAGCAATTATGGAAGAAAGATACATCTTTTTTATTCCCTTCATGCCGTTGCTAAGTCCACAGGTAGAACAAGACATAGCGGAGCAGATAAAACTACACATGAACCATTCATTGCTTGCTTTAAGCGTAGCAAAAACTCACACCGGAAGGCAAAACCCCGAAAAGCCAAATAACCAGTATCAAGAACTGTTTATTGTCAGAATTTATATATTTATATATTTTTTTCACTTTAGTTATCATAAATATCATCATGCCGTCGTCACCGTCAATCATTGTTTGTTTTTTTTTTATTTGTTCACTGCGTCATGTCCAGAGCAATGTTGAAAACCAGGCCGTTGTGACGTATGTCGCTTTATAACTGTTATAACCGGGTTTACTGTATTTCTCACCATACTGGGTGGCCTGCAATATGCACATGTCGCTTAATTAGTTGATTCAGCAAACTAAAATGACAGTAAACGGGAGCGAAGCAAAGGGCTAAGTTAAAAATAAACTGCTTTACCCCTTTCTTTATATTTATGTAACCAATTCCCCCTCCCCTACAAAAAAATCGCATGACAAACAGCCCTGTCACGTCGCTAACTTTTACTCCCTTTTGTGCGTACAGACTGAAAAGTATACGAATGTCCAAGGACATTGACCAAAACCGGAACAACTGAAAAAATCGAGAGATGAAACATTTGAAAAGTGTATTTAGTAGCCTAATCACAACTTGACTGTATTTAAAAGCAACACATCAAACAAAATCCTGCAGGGGGAAGAAGATGTTTTGAATGTCGTGAAATCCCGTCTGCGTATTCCAACATTATTTTGTAAAAACTTCAAAGTCAGATACAATTGAGGAACATGGACTAAAGTTTGTATTTAAATTTAAGAAAGTTACAATTTCTTTCAAATTTACAGGTCGTTTTCAAAACAGCCTGTCGTTCTTCTTTCCAAATCACGACAGGCACATGACGAGAGCTGGAGTTGGCAGAGAGAAACAGTTCGTAAAGTAATGACTTTGCTCCTTGCCAAATAAAACTAGTCACCTAGACATTCAGGAGAGGTAATAAGACGTTATAATAACGTGTATTACTGTCATTTCATTTCATTTCAGTAAAATATCAACAAAAGACGCCACGACGGCGTCTATAGAAGTGCCTAAAGATGACATTAATGTCATATTTTACGAAGAAATCGGCCCAATTGGTAGGTAGTCTATACAATCGAACCTAAAAATAGCGCTTACTTTTTTATACTTTAACATTCAATTCAGACCTAAATATTTGTTTGTGATGAGTCCGAGAAATCAGTGACCCAATTAATTTTGAATGAAATTAGTCAACACGTTCAATTATATCTAGCTGTGGATTTTTTAACTACATATGTTACATGTATTTATATAATTTCAGGCAAGCAAAATTTATATTCCCTAGGCCCGATATTCCATGAATTCATGCCATTTTGAATGCCACAAATACGCATATATACAGCTTAAAACATATACTACAATTATTATTGCTAATTTGTGACTATTTTCATGTCATATATACTAAATAAGGGATTAAGTACAAAGAACCCATCATGTAAATATGTAAAATATTTATACTTCTAAATTAAGAAATAATTGTAGCCTCTCATGTTACATCCAGGTATTTAATATAAACATATGATATACAGTCCATCTCCCTACAAAATATAGGTTATATTTGTATACAAATAACCCACTGGCCCCAAAATATCTGAGCTCAGACAAGGCAAAACGGAGAAGTCATGAAAAGTCATTGCGACTTCTGAAAGGGAAGAAACACGTTTGATTTAAGAAGAAGAGTCTCTTTTGGCCACAAACAATGGTGTACTATTCCAGCTCATTGGCAGTCAAATCAAGCACAAAGTTAAGTTTCTAATTGATAGCTGAGTGTTTCACTGTACAATAGAACATCGGTTACTGAGCTCGGAACATGTCAGATTGGATAACACTCTTGTAAGAATTTACTTTTTTTCCTTAAATACTGGAATTTCAAACAATTCAAGCAATCGACGATCCAAAAGTCGTTCGCATACTTCGCGTAAATTCCTCCCACCGCACACCCCGCTCCCCCCCCCTCCCCCTCCCCCAACCTCAAATCCCACCCATCCGTCAAAACCGCTGTATCAGTTAAAAGAATAATAATATAAACATTCAGACACGTCTACAGTCAAACAACCCCCGCCCCAAAGCACATTTAAGGATTTCATTGGCACTCTGGGTCAGTGCGTTTTCGCGATACAAGCGGTACTGGCTTCTTGGGGTTCGACGGTATGTTTGTTCCGGTAAACGAGAGACCTTCCTTCTTTTGTGAATAAAGGGCAAAGAGACACTATTTGAGGGCGTGTAGAAACTATTTTTGTATATAACACAGCGGCGATAAGCCACACTATATTCTTAACATATTGAATTAGCTCTTTTGAAGACAAGGGGCCTTAAGAAGTGAAATTATTCCGTAATCTGCCCTTCCACTGAGAGCTGTCCAACGGAGAACACATCTGTGATTGAACATAAAGAAGCAATGTACGCATGCAGGATGAAAACAACAGTACATTAGGACTACAGCCGCTGTACTTTAAGAGTGCAGTGTGGGCTCGTACCTCAGTGACTTCAGATGAAAAGTTAAAAAAAGTTTATTAGGAAAATGATGTTATTTTTCGGCAGCTTTCACAAGAACACATAGCATAATATTTCAGTTTAGGTCTCAAAATTCGCTGTTGTAATAAGCTTTGAGCACATGCCCTTTTCGGTTTAGCAAATGTAATAATTTTAGCGATGTGCGCTGGCATGATCGTAACAGCCCCGAGCCGGCAAAAACCCGCACCAGATCAAAAAAAAAAAATTCTCCCTCTGTAACCGTCTACACGCTGGTACCAAGCAGAAGCTTTTATCAGCACGTGGAGAAACGCATCAAAAGCGGGAAAAAACCGCTCACAAAAACAAATAAACAAGTATACATAAAGAAATGTTTTACTTCAAAGTACAAACTCTATGGCCAACTTTTTTTTTATATAATTCAAGCTGTATGATTCCCGGTATCATGCAGTTGCCTATTGATTTACAGAACAAAGACATTCATCACAATTACAGTCTAAATATAATGATTTTTGTCTGGTGTTCGCTTCTAGCATCACTCGGTAACGTTCTCGGGTAGCGGGGACTATTCTCTCTCGGAAGCTTTGTTTCCAAGTGAGTATTATTAGAAGCTTCCAGGAAACGTCTTTCAGGTTCTACTTATTAAAAGAATAGAGTTGCAATCTGCAAATATAACATCAGTTGAACATGAATCTCAGTGACAAAATTGGCATCGCCATTTGTTCTTATTCAGTCAAAAATTGAGCTTTTACCAAACCAACACCCTCCCCTGTTCACCTCACGCCCCCCCCCCCAGCCCGAATCCACCCCCCCCCCCCGAAGTGCTCACATCAACTGTACTGGAGCAAAAAATCTAACAGCAGCAGCACTAATAAGTATTGCCTAACAGTCACAAGTACATACATACGGACGGATGAGCACCCCTTCCTTCTATGGCATGAAACTGGCTGGACTGGTTTAATCAGAGAAAAACCAGTTGACTGACTCTGTTGCCAGAAATGCACGATAGGTTTCAGCAAAGTTTGCCTCAAGCGACAGGTACTCGCGCGACGGGTACTCAAGCGACTAATACTCAAACGACTGGTACTCATGTGACTGGTACTCATGTGACTGGTACTCCAGCAACTGGTACTGCACCAAGCACCTTCCTTTTGTATTTTCTAAGCCACGCCATAATCATATCGGGAGGTTTTCCATTTATTACTTTCTGGATGTTTCACGAATTTCACTTATTTCAAGAAAATCAAAGATTACAATCAACAAAAAATTTTGAGAGAGAGAGAGAGAAGACTGTCGTGCAATCTTCAGATTTTATAGCAATTACGGGCTTCGATGTGCGCAAGTTTGTCAATGCCAGTGCCAGTGTTGCGAATATGCATGCATCGTGAGTTGAACTTTGCCAAAGAATTTCGACGGGAATAGCAGACGATATGTTCGGTTTTGGTAATTCCCATGTCATGATCTACTCATGTGTGTACGGAATCACTGCAGACAGATGCAGCAAGGGCTAGTGTGCGACCAAATTCAGCCGAATTTAGCCTTAATATTTTCTCTATTTTTATTTTGGGGGCTGGGGGGGGGGGTAGGTTTGCACGAAGGGGTTGAGTAGTATCGAATAACAATCAATCTCCAAAAGCAGAGAGTCAAAATCACATTTCAATGGAAACAGCTGTACATGGCAATTTTCAGCCCAAAAACTGCCTCTAAGAAAATATATGCATAAAATATATTTAAATATGTATAAAATCTAATAAATTCAGAACACAAAGTACGCGTGCACTTACAAAACACCAGGAGCATTTTATTATCGTACATCTATACTCTTGATAAGTCTTGTTTCCGGAAAGGGAGAGGGAAAAAACAAAAGTAAACAGAACTGGTATTCAGATTATCAATATAGACAAACATCCAGATGGAAACAAAACATATCTGATAAGATCTTGTGATTGACCCGATCCTGTGACATCCATCTATAAACACTGCTATTGTGTAATGCAATCGTTTGCAGCTGAACTAATTTCCTTTGCCCCGAAGCACTGCAAGGGATCCTTAAGCAGATAGAAACACAAATAAATAATCGGCACCTTCAAAATCTAGAAATAAAAACACATGTACTTTATTGTATAAATAAATAGTTAGATCATGTGTATGTTACCTGGATTCCTGGCTGTTTGTTTTCTGCTTTCAAGCAATTACCGTCAACGATTTCTTTTCTTTTTTCACTGTTGAAGCATTCTTGTTCGGATGTCGTGGGCCATGTGTCAGGTCGCAAAAGGCAGCGAGTGTTTCTGTGGTTGTCGCCGCCCTTTGTGCAGCGTGCTTGGCTGTCCTTCGCAAGTCTGGATCCGTTACTCAATCCAGACGATCCACTGTCTCTCTTACTGGCAACATTCTTGCCACTGGGCTCATTGTTGGAAAAACTCTCAGGTGTTTTGGTGCATTCGACGTCGCCCGATGTTTTCTGTGGTTCGGTTTCACGCGCCCGGGGGAGGGAGGCAGAAGCAAACTCCTGTTCGGAAATAACCCACTCCTCCTCGAAATCTAGATCACTTTCGTGGTTGCTAAGTGTGTTGTCCACGTTGCTAAGGGTAACTGCTGGGTTGCCAATGTAGTTTTGTGGCACTACATAAATACGTTCGTTAGAGTTGTTTGTTGTCAAGTGAAACTTTTTGTTATTGTCGTCATTTTGCTGAAGGCAAATGTTTCTAGAAGAAACTTCATTGTCAGTTTGGTTTCCATGAACTAAGCTAGCGTTGCTAAGCGTTTCGGACGAGTCAACAAACACTGCGTCGTTATTGCTACTGGTAATTTGATCCGTATCGAAGGGGAACCAGTTCTCATCAATCAACGGAGGAGTGCCGGAATATGCCGGAAATGTCATGGGTTTATTCGGAATAAATCGGTCCTCTTCATCGCTGAAACTTTCATCACTTTCCATACAAAAAAACGTGCTGTCAGATCCGCTAAAACTCACACCTGAATTTGACCTTGAACTGAACCTTGACATCCCAAAAAGCTCACGGCTACGATCGTCATCCTGTTCATCGTCTTTCGGCGCGTCGTACAAGATGTAATTGTTTGCTTTCGTGAAGAAGTTTTCCAGTCGTTCATATTTAACCAGCTTCACGTTTTTATCCATCTTTGAGTTTGGCTTTTTCGACTCCATATCATTCAAAATTCTGCTTGAGCAAACCGCATGGGTTTTAATGCATCTCAACTGTGTATTCAGTTCTAACGTTTTTTACTTGGATATTGAATGACATGTATATAATCTTACGTCGACAAAAACAACACAACCTCTGTGCTGCTTCACAAAATCTAATTCCAGCATGCAGCAAATTTGGCGGCCAATTTACAACGCCGTTTCATGCACTTCACGTGTCTCTATATTCGCGTCGAAAACTTATCATGCACAAATACTGTCTGTAATGTTTCATTAAATTAATTGTGTACTTTATGGGGCCTACTGTCGCAATTTTTTGAATTTATTACCTATTTTCAACGCATATTTTTCAAACACTTGAGCCAAAATATATTGTTATGGCTTTTAAATCGGGGTCATTGACCCGACAATGCCAATAAGCGTCAAAATGCAATGAAACATTTTGAAAAAAAATGTCAAATTTTCATACTAGAATGAAATAATTGAAAAATTAGATGTTCACAACGTATCCACAAAAGAATGTGTCATGTCCTGCACAATTATAAAATCAAGAAATTCTCTGAATATCCAGTAAACATCATCTCCATTCACTGTCAACAGAGTAATGGTAAACACACATGCAGCAGTTTCCCAAAGTGTCACTCTTACTCGTGCAGACGCCATTTTTTTATTTAACATAATACTTCCGAGTTATGGAATGCGCCACCCCACCACAACCTCTTCCTGCCACCCCCTCCCCCCTTAAATTAACCCCCGCTATACTGGTAGGGCGTTTGCTAGAGCGCGTGCTAGGGGACTGAGAACGAATAGTTACAGTATATCAAAATTGGTGTAGCAGGAGAGAATTTTTCCTATGTATCACAAAACAAGGGATTTTTTAGTTGAAAGGGTTTAAAGCTGGCATCTTATTTGTTTAACTGAGTCAGAATAATGTTTTTTGTTGTCACCAGGTTGGATCTACAGTAACCAATTTTATCTCCTCTCCCTTGTCAGCAATCAGTCACTAACTAACGCCATCCCTGTGCATCATTCGAAATATGGAGACGCTGTTTCACAAACACGTCATTCGCACACAACCAGTATAGCTTATTATAATCTACTGGGTTCAGCTGCCTTCTCGCCCAATGTCTGCAGCATTTCAATCAATCATACGAAGGCACCGTCGTGTATTTCCGAAATGCCTATGAGTCCTTCAAGCAAGCTTGGTCTCTAGTAGCTTCAAATATGAAACCAGTCCCCAACTTTAAAATGCAAAATAAGTCCAGTTTTTTTTTTCACTGTCAAACATAAAAGCTCTGAATACCTTGAAACTTTTTTTTTTTCAAGTACGCAATTCAATTTGCAGAAAGTCTAGTCTTAATATGCCTCTTTTTATAAGCAAGAAACTTATTTATAGCGTGATCTATAAAGATGTTATTGATTGTGCGCGTATTCCAATTTCATTTAACTGTATTGTCTATTAAATGAATCACGACACGTTTCTATTCGTGACGTGTATGAACTGCACAGATTTCCAGCACACTCTCCACTTCACAAACATCACACATTTACAGCCGGCTTATCGCGGATATCATAATGCAGTAATGTGCACAACGCTTGATATGCAATATCAATATCCGGTCCGTAGTAACTGCGAAAAGATCCTATCCAGATTCTCTGTGTGAATTCTTGCAAATGTTGTTCCAAACAATGTTAAGAATGCTACACGAAAGTTTAATGCACTCGGCTTATTATTGGTAATCGCAGCAAAATTTCACAAAGCGCGAGGCCAAGTAGTGGTACCTGAATCAACAACCCGCAGCCCGACACGAGCGTGTCGTCATGACGTAATTATGATGGCACGACATGTCGTTCGTTCGTCGTCACAATGGGTGCGACAAAACCGTGGTTTACCAATAACACACAATGCACCATTATACACCATTTATTTCTGATTTAAAAATTGGTCATTTCTGCTGAATGTTTTTTATAATTTTTTTTTATTATTGGCAAACCGATCGAGACAATGAAGATCCTCCATAACTTGGCAATAACAGGAATGTGCTTAATCTGTCCTTATATCTTCCACCTAAAACCTGATTACTTTTTCAGCAAAAAGCTCGACATGACTACATTAATAGCTTTTTGTAATCACTGCCTTCATGTAAACCCGGAACTTCGCTTAACTATACGCCCACGGGCTCTTGTCATGTTTGCTAAACACACCTATTACAGTCTGCCAGCACTGCTGTGTAGTTACTTCTCAAGGGCCTCCCTCAACTTTTACTCATCTGAAATATATTTTCATATTTATCCTGCGCCGGGTCTTTGTTCACATTTTTTTTTGCGAAGTCTCACAGTCTCGCATCTAGTTACATCTGTGAATATACCAAGGTAGGTTTCCTTGGCAACCACAACTCTGATAGTTTAAGTATCCATGACATTTCATCACTATGGAGAATAATTTGAGAGTGACTGAAGCAGCCTTCTCTTCCAATGCCGAATGAGATATCGAATTTAAGAAATGCGTAAATATTACTGATATGTGCATGATTAAGTACTCCTCGTCGTGGCTACCACAAGTATTCAATCTAACATTCTTTCAGTACAGGCATATTTCACTGATGATTCAGTGAATGGCCAGGGGTTGAATATGGTTAATTAGATTGTCACAACTTTGGACGCGCATACAGTGCCATTTTGTTCTGAAATACTGGTCACCTTCATTTTATAATTAACCAGCTGGGGCCTTCGCCTCCCCCCCCCCCCCCCCATCCCCTCCTCAAACCTCGACCTACATCACAAAGGCGTGATGTCCGAAAGATGGGCGGTAAAATTATTTCCCTTTGCGGAAAGGCACAGAGAATCTGCGCGCGGCTGGAAATACCTCCTAGTTTTTGTGGAGCCCGACTTTTCTAGTTAAGTGTCAATAAACTGACATTTTTTACAGCAGCACGATTTTTTAAAGTGACACAGTTTTGCAAGAAATTTCTGCGCAGTGAAGTCACATGACACACGTGACATCGTGACGACTTCACACGCCAGGTTGATGATGTCGATGTTGATCATCATCATCATCATCATCATCATCATCATCATCATCATCATCATCATCAGTATTCCCAACCTTATTTTAAGTAAGAAACTGTGGTGGGTTTTATGCCAAAGCACTGTTCACGGGTGTAAAAAAACCGGGGGTGGTAAGGAAGGAATTTGTGTGTGAATGCAACACATGTGACTGGTGCATCATCAAATGCATGTTTTCTCGTGTAAATGTTTTTCAACCTGGTCAAAGCTGTACAAAACATGCTTCATGAGGAAAAGATGTAAAACGTCAATAAATTGATTAATTTATTTTTAAACAAACCACGCCTTATTTGGTATTAAAAAGAATGACAGATATACTTGACATCAACACAGGAGGCTGTAAATTTTATTCCTTGCGCTGTGCATAAATAACTCGCCTGGTTTGCCTCCTTCAGTTGTTAAAACAACCACTTAAGTAGAACGCGTCCGTTGTTTTATCGCCAAATTACTAGCCTTCTAGTGACATAACACTAACGCAGCCCCAACGTAACACCGCCCGTGTATCACAATATTCTTCTGTACCTATGAATTCTTCACATGTATCATTGATTACACTGACTATCATTGACTACATTGCAATCCAACCTTAACACCATTCCTGCTTCCCACTACAACAACGTGCAATCTAATGGTTTTGATAAATGCAAGGCAATTTTCAAAAAATACCATGCATAAAAAAATTCCTTATTAATATTTACAAAAAATCCTACCACTTAACCTGGTTTTTTTTTTAGTCTACTGACGGGCATTCCCTGCCTACACAGGCATTCGAATTTGGCTCTATTTGTGAGTGTTTATTTTGAAATGATAAAGATACCAATTATTCAACGCTGTCAAAGTCGACAATCTATCCATTAGTAGACGCCAGCATCATGTTCCTGTCGTATTTGCAGCGAGAACGTTTTTAGTGTATAGCACAGCACTCCTTCATCAAAAAAGCGCAAAAACCGAGGCAGGATCGATACAGTCAAATCTTTGTACACGTGTTGTCTAAAAAATACCAAACACTTTTTTTATTGTCAATACTAAAAACGAAAATAAATAGAAGACTCTATCCCATCAAATGCTGTTAGAAATCGACGCCTGTGATATCAAGGTTCTACTGTACCGCCATCAAAAAGTACACAAGAGATGATGATAACAAATATCCCTCATAAAATGTCTTAGCATAAAAACATTGGTGTGTGTTTTTCTCTACACAAAACGTTTAAAGTTCAACATGATTTTTCCTTAAACCCAATATAAATGCAAATTGGAATCACAAAGTTTTCCAAAGCAGACTCTCCCTGTAGCTTGTGTGTGCCATACTTCCCGACCAGTGACTAAACCCCGGCTTTTATTGGAAACTGTAACCAGGTGAAGAGTGAGAACGTCAATGATTCCATCTATAACGATTTTACACACACTACTAAACAGAACTGGCTCAAACAATGCCCAGTTTTCTGTTTAGACATACAAACAAATACTCAGTATCAATCGGTGTCCTTTCGTTCGAGTCAGTCAGCCGTTAATTTTTCAAAAAATATAACGACTTACTGATACTGTAGATATAACACCCCCAAAAGGCGCAAAAAATCAAATGTTTTACCAGACCACACTTTAAATAAAAATTCAAAACATGAAATTAAAACCCGGTACAGTGTACTGTGGAGGGTTGATGTTTACGCAAAATTCACCCAGGAAGTTTATTTTTAATGTGTCAGTTATGAGGGGGCGAGTTGTTTAATTCCGATGTCCTTGAAATTCCTAGAAATTCACGGGGCTTGGTAGAACTAAACAGTTCTATGAAATCAGCTAAGAATATAGAGCTAACCCTATTTATATATCATCCAACATCAAGTATAACATCCGCTTGAAACATTTTTATCGGTTTATTTTGAACTTTTCCTCCGTGCTTTGCTTTGCACTGACATTGCCCTTACTTGTATGTGTGCCCCCTCCCCCTCCCCCCCCCCAAACCCTAAACGCTCCGCTCTTGTAACTCCATGAGGGAAACAACCCCAACCATGATGTATAAAGCGAATAATATTAAAGCCTTTTCTCTGAAAGTAACTGAAAACTGCATAAAACGACGATTTTAGAATAAAATGCTGCCAGTATTTTTCAAATTGAGTTGAAGGTTCGAAAGTTACTGAGTTTAATTGGCATAAATCGATCACATAAACCACTAACAAATGCTAATGAAATACAGTGAATAGACTTCTTCAGCCAAATGATACCGCTCAGTCTTTAAAGACCCTTTGGATAGACATTCTGAGCCAGGAACTCGGCTGGCCAATGATCAAACTGCCCCTGTGTAAGCGACACGAACAGCCCATATGGTCACCTAATGTCGTTAACAGTTTCAGCGCCTCCGGCCAAATTCGTTAACACATTGTGACACATTTTTAGAACATGTTTGACTATTTTACTGCAGTATTGACCAGGTTTACAGCTGCAAATATGGCCAATGCCAAGGCCACGTTTGTCCCAGTTCCAATACGGCAAGGCTGTATTCATCGATGGTGATGAAAAATAATCATACGGACTACATTTGCTTCTTACGAAATGACAATAAATTTAGGATTTTTCCTAGCTTTGAATGCAGGAACCGATTTTCACCTATAGCTTTTGTGAGATTCTCACAGTACACGGACTGAAAACTTGTTCAAATACATCTAACAGCCGTATCCCTCTCACCCCCTCCCCCCTGCCCTTTTTCACTGACATTTCCCATCCCCGAGGAAAGAATAACAAAAATCTTCACACCTGTTTTCCGTCTTTACAAACTGATAAATGGGACTTAAATTTTTCAGTCTGAAGTCAAACTGATAGAAGACCATGCTAACATTACGTATTCCCAACATCGGAACAGTCGGGTAGTACATTCTTTATTAAACCACAAAACAAAATAACAGTTTATACATGGCCGAAAACTATTCACAAAAGTAAATCCATCATATCCCCTTATCAGACAAAGTAACTTTTGATCTCTTTTTAACATACATGCTGCTCTGTCGAATGTACCTCCCCCCCCCCCCCTCAAACGACTTCGCCATCTCCTCCCCCCCCCCCCCGAAATAATATCATCCCCCTTTCCAGATTTGAATAATTTTTTAACAAGTTATCGATAACGAATCCTGTCCCATAAGCTGGTGAAAAAGGTAGAAAAAAAATAGCGGTCTCCAGTCGACATTTATAGAAGGGAACACAAATTTTTGTAACGAAAATTACTTTTAAATTTTTTTGCGAAACTGGCCCAAACCAGTCACTAAACGTAGTGTCAAAATGCGCTCCTACTAAATAACTGATCTATATTAGCGCACAACTGAGCCTGAATGACCCTTGATTATAACCAGCGCATGTTACTTACTAAACTGCCTATGCGCTCCATGTGAACCAACTACGCTGGCAAAATCACGCTTCTGATTTGTCAAAACAAAACAAATGCCGAAGCATTATTCGATTTTTAACAAAGACTTAAAACCAAAGACATGCAAGCACACTCAACATTTTATCACATTTGTCAAATAATACACTTCACTTCGATTTCGGTATACTTCTTATGCATGGGAAATGGCACTTAGTCAAATGACTCATTTTCTTATCTAGTCTGGCTCCCAAAATACCTCCATCATTGCGAGTGCTATATTTAGAACGCGATCTTTATACCGCCAATTCTGAGCAAACTGCATTTCCTATTCGACAATATTTTTTAATGAATTAATCACATTCGATTGCAGACGCTGTTTTAAAAACTAATTTTATCACCCACATATCAAATCTCTTAGCTATGATAAAAAAAAACAGATAAACGGAGTATGTGTGGATAACGCGCCATGGGTTCAGCCATGGAACCCCTTCTGAAGAAGACAAGCCACAGAAAGGTTGAAATATGGACTATTTCCGGTATATCTCCTCCCCCCTTCCCCCCCCCCCCCCCCATCCTCCCATATGGGGAGAGCTTCTTCTAGTGGGGTCGTGGGCGGGCAGTCCCATGTTTATAGTTTATTTTCCTATCTGAAATGTCAAACTGTTTTGATCTGAATGTAATAAAATATAATTAAATAGCAATAATACAATAATACCTGCGATTCTTCGAGGCGATGTAAGTTGTAAGTGCTCGATCTACGCCACGGTAGAAAACGAGAAAATCTGAGATTTGGTGAACCGACTATACCCAAATAATCCAAGCGGTGTTTGACATCCTTGCGAAACGACGACAGCGTCATCGTCTGACGACCAAAATCTGGTGACGTTGTGTTTAGACGGTTATCCAATCAGAGGCCAGAATACCAGGCACTATAATATGTCAAGCATCTCTCATTGCAAAAAAAAAAAATCCCTATTCGAGATCTACAACGCACTGCGTAAACTGACAAACAGTAGCCATTTCGTTCGTAAAGCCCTGGATACGTTGCGTTGAAACGGGGAGGACAGAAGGTGAAAATCCCTCGGCCAGTCCACTGTTGAAAACTGTCATTTAATATTTAGGCATTACCGGTGATAATAAAGAATGGAAAATAAAGGAGACACAGACAGTTAATGGTTTTCACTTATGCTGCTAGTGTATCCAAATAAGGCCTGGATATTTTTGTCTCTAAATAATATATAAGGTCTAGTTGCTGTTATTTCTGTGTCAAAAGAAGAGAACAATTTGCAGTTTTACATCATTATACCGTCGGCCGTGTTTCATTTTTTATCAGTCAATATCAATAGCGTTGTTATATATTTATTTATTCTCATTATAATTATAATTATTGCTATTTTTTTTTACAAAGTGGTCATTCAATATATTCGCACAATGCCTAGTCCAGAGTTATTTTCTTCTAATTTCTTCTTTGAGATATCCATTCCAAATCTTTGGAATTCTAATCATATTTAATAACACGAAACCTACTCAAGTTGCAGGTATCTTTTTCATTTAATCCAATGCAAGGCATTTCACTTTTGATATAACGCTAACCAACCAATCACCATTGTGACGATACAAGTCAATACAATAGTTAAGCCATATCTATATTTTATTATTAACAATATTCACAGGATAAAGTCCAGATATACATCATGGTTTAAGTCACTTAGGTCATCTAAGGTCATGATTTAAAGTGGTTCAAGTGCTCTGATTTAGCAAGCAGCTACACATTTCATTCCGCCCTCACTCTTTGTGAAGTACCAAACCACTGTGATTCAGTTTTTATGACTCTTTTTTTCTTCTTCTTTGCTTAAGAACATTCCTTATTTACTGGTGGCGGATGGTAAACATTTATCGTTAATGGTTTTATCTCCTTAAAATCCCTCGCCCCTCCCCAGCCAACTCTCTTACGCATATTACGTGAAATAAGAAAAAAATCGAGGCAAATCGAAACGCTGTTGAAATCATCGAGTCATCCCATCCAACGAGTAATATAATCTAAAGTCTATATTTGTATAGTTGTAGAATTATCACTGGGGTAATAGTCAGCAAATACATGTGTGCGTTAAACCGCTATCAACGTGATATGTCTTACTGGTACAGTGTCACATTTAAACACAAGAAAAAAAAAACGGAAAAAAGAGAGAAAGAAAGAGCAGGGAAATGTACCCTCGCTTGAGGTATCCGAAGATCAGGCACCAAAAGCAAACCAAACTAGAACAGTGTGCATAGCCCACATATTCCCCACAGGCCCCCAATAAGTTAACACGGCCATAAATGGTCAATCAAGAGTTGAAATTTTCCAAGTCCAGTTGGTGCATTTTCCTTGGACGAATATGGCCCATTTACAATACCGATCTGTGTTTGTTCCCATAAAAGCTACATACCAGGTTTCATTACAATCCCTGCAGTTGTTCGTGTGATATCGTGTTAACAATCTCATTCTGATGTTGAATAATTTCCAGGATTTGGTAAATTTCAAAGTCCATTTGGTTAATTTTCCTTGGACCAACTTAACCCATTTACAATACCGATCCCTGTTAGTGCCCATAGAAGCTACACACTAGGTTTCATTAAAATCCTTGCAGTAGTTTTTTAAGTTATCGTGTTAACAAGCTGTTGATGACAGACAGACAGACCGACACACGGTCGATCGCATATATTCCTCACAGGTTCCATATAAAAATAAATATAAAAATAAATAAAAAACGCACGGACATTTTGGAATTTTTACTGTGCTCGTGCTGTTAATGACGTCACAGGGCGCACTGATCGAATTTTGCTGCATGGAAAATCTACTAAATTATATCGCATCTTGTGGCAAATATGCTAAATTATATCACATCGTGTGGAAAATATGCCAAATCATATCAGATCCTGTGGAAAATATGTCAAACTACATCAAATCTTGTGGAAAATATGCCAAATTACATCAAATCTTGTGGAAAATATGCTAAATTACATCGCATCTTGTGTAAAATATCATAAACCATATTGCATCTCAAACCAGTTCTGCAGCTTCCAAAAGCTTTTATTGTAAAACACGGGAAAACAAAAAAACCACAACGGTGGTTAAAATACAGAAATGTGCCTAAATAAAAAAATAGAATCCAATATCTGTGAACAAAAAAAGTAATAACGATTAAATAAAAGTAACTTCCCTAGCGCCAAATTGATTTTTGGACGAATATGAGAGACAAACTGGACCTAATGGGGCCAAAACTGTGCTTATAGTACTGCACCTTATTAGCGAAAAAAAATGAAGTGCAGAAGTTAAACAGTTTCGAGGAGGTGCTTGCAGATCATCCAAAATGTAAACCGAAACACATTATTGACGGTATCAGGGTTGAGACTTCGTACAATTTTCTGGTCGCCCTTTGGGCGACCAACTTTTAAAAGTTAGTCGCCCGGCGCAATTTTTGCAAAATTTAAATGAAAAAAAAGTTAGTCGCCATTCGGGCGACCAACTCGAAAAAGTTGGTCGCCCGAGCCAAAAGTTGGTCGCCACGGGCGACCGGGCGACCGCGAAATCTCAACCCTGCGGTATCTTCCATCTATCCCTTCATATTTTAGCGAAATAACGCACCTCGGAGACATATCTCAGGGACTAAAAACAGCACTGAAAGCACCAAAATTTTAAAAAAAAATCGCCAAAAATCCAATTTTTCATCGAACCGTAAAAAAAAAAAATTGACCTGCATCAAGCTACGATCATGGGGGTGAATGCTGTAAACTATCAGACTAAGAGGAATGAGTGGTAACGGTCGGACGGACGGACGGACGGACAGAGCCCAATCCATAAGATCCCTTCCGGGGCATAAAGCCCCGGCTGGGGTATAAAAATACCAGAACTCCATTACTACTCTGTAAGTATAATTACGCATGCGCAGCACTAAACTATCGCAGGCAAGTAAAAAAAAACACACACACACACAAAATGATTCCTGGGGCTTGAACTCACCGCCTCTTGCTTCGGAGGCGTCAGCGCAATCCAATGCTTCTGGGAGAGGCAGAACTGTAAATATTGGCTATTAAAGCGACGAAGGAATTCGCCTACAGTGCGGCTTGAACCCACGACCTCGTGATTATCAGTCCAAGATCGCACCAAATGCGCACATTACTGGTGATGGCGCATCAAAACGGAGCAGTGTTTTTTTTTTTTTTTTTTCTGGGGGGGGGGGGGGGGGGAGTCAAATCGTCAAACAAAATACAAGCCTGATGTTGGAGTTGGGAGGGAACATTCCTGTAAAATTTTAACTCTACAATTTTAACTCTTTAAATCGACAAAAAAAATACACAGAAGCCGATGGATTACTCGAGGAACATTCCTGCCAAATTTCAAAACAATCGGACCAGAAATGTAGGAACAGTGGCATTTTGAAAAATTGTTTACACACACACATAATGGACAACAAATTGCCTACAAGTGATGAGTGTGGCCCAGCGACAGCTGGGCTAAAAAACATGGAATAAAATTAGCGATTCCAGTCTTCTGTGACAAAATTTAGAAAACACCTTAGAACATTAGAACTAAAATGTACTCATTTAATGTTGCAATGAAAATCAAAAGGTGCTCGTACCTTGACGGCTTGTGTGTCCTCGCTGGTACAGCCCGTGCTCTGGCATTCCATGTCTTCATCTTTTCCTGCAAAAAGGAAAAAAAAAAAGACATTTTGTTGTCATTACAAGTTGTACCAGTGGATGAACAATAGCCATCTGAATACAACCAAAGACGTAATATATTACTATATTTAGCTGCACGCTGTGAAGAAAGACTTCTGAAGTAATGCTATCCATTTGGAATAAATCCTAAAAATATAGATAAAAATAAGAAAATAAAGAGTAAATATATTAATATATAACAACGGATATTTGGAACATTGTTGTTACGACCCACACTGATGCAACCAAAGCCCGAGTTGTCATGATAACCGATATCTTGGTTGTTGTGCCCAAGAGGAGAAGCTTGAAAATGATGCCGTCACATCCTGTCTATCGCCATGTCGCGGTGTCGCTAGAGCGATGTTTACTGTACAACAAACATTAAACATGGCACCTCTTAACAACGGCGGGATTAAATCACGAATTGCTGAACTGTCTTCTATAATAATTTAGATACCTTGTCTTTTTTATTTTACTTCAATTATCAGCACATATGGCAATCGAAAAGAGAACCAAGACCAGAAGAACCAATAACTTGGTTTTTCATCCTCGCATATTTATAAGCGGGAAGCACAAATGGTCCTTTCCTCTGTGGTGATTCTTTTTTTTTCCTTTTTAATAAAGTGGTAATTCATAAAAACATTTATAAATATCAGTTATGTCTATTAGTGATCGTCGCAGACGCGAAACGTGTTGTTTATTTTCTTGGTAGCCCACCTAAACTCGTGTTTTGATGACCTACCCCACCTCCTCCTGCTCTCTCCAATGCATTGCTGACTTCTCCGTTGTTGTCCAACAGCCAACCTCGGCACGTTGCGTATAACATCTTTTTACTCCGCAGACCCACTGGGGATTCCGCGAAAATAGCACTCTTAAAGGTGAAGAACTACTTTTTAAAATATCCCTCCGCTCTGTGTTTATGCATAACAGATCTTTAAGAGGTCATCTGTTTTATAACCAGGGTTCTCGTTGGCCGTGTTTTTGTCCACTTTTTGGGCATTTTTTTACGAAATGACTCACTTTTTCGGAACCCACCGAGTTTTTTTTGGACCCAACTGAGTCACACTTTCCTTTTTTGACTCACTTTCCTGAGAACCCAGAGCAAACCCTGATAACAACGCGTTTTTTCAGCAAAGACTGCCCATATATTTTGCGATTAGGCAATACTTCAACTTGAATCGCCACAAACTTCGGCCTTTGACACGACCTCACAACGACCTTGACATTCCGTCCTGTGTACAGATGTGCCTGCATGGCCTCACATGTAGCATGCCCATGGGCTCAGGCGCATGGCAATTACGCGACAAAAAGCGATGATAAACATTTTGTTTACTTGGATTGATCAAACAATACTCAAAACTAGAGACTGTACAAGCGGAGTTCAGAATTTATAATTGATGAGTAGAAAAAAAGAAAAAAAATCACGACCTTTTTTACTCTTCAGTTTAGTCAGTTTTATATCGGGCGCGTCATTGTGAAAGAAAATCTGAAGCTCTTTGTCCCGGACGACATAAAAGAGCGCCTGAGTAAACGATATTTAAACTTCAATAAGCCGCATATTGCTACACAGGGATGTCAATAGAAAAAAAAACAACTGTCACGCAATGATACGGTTTCACAAACTTGTTCATGTTGTTTTTACTTCTGTCAAAATAACATTTCTTAGGCGCATAAATAAAGACTTAAATTTGAAGGTTATTTAAATTTATCATGCTAATTAAAATCTGCATCTGTCAACAATTAAACGATGCGAAAATTAAAGCAAAGTGCCAGTCATTTTTAGAAGCAACCATAGTGCTACAGAAACTAGGTCATGACAGGAATTTCTAAAAATAACTGAACTGCTTACCAAATCTCATTCCGATGCATTTTATCTTATTCCACTTCATGAACACTCATGAAACTATACAATTTTAAAAAAGAATTCGTGTACTGACTTTGGCTGCATTTGCAAAATACATTTTCGAGCATAATGTGTTAACTTTGACTGGACAAAACGACAGCTTACGACAGCTTAGTCCGAGACCGCAAATTCGGTCACTTCCGTATGATGTGTTTTTTTAGGTTTGTTCTTCGATGCAGTAAGGCATGTGAATCCTACTATATATTGTTCGAAAGTTCTAAATTCGAACTGTTTCTAATAATTTTCGTATCACTGCACCCCACAATACCCACACAAAACACAGACTGGGTCAAATCTGCAGACACAAAGGCATAGGTGCTTCACATAACTGCACTCCCAAATGTTCTTTAAGCCACTTAAATATATTCTTTTCTTATATCTGAAACTCCTTTTCACATTTAAAACTGACCAAACTATTTCCATTCCGAATAACAATTTTAAAACTACACTTGTCAGCACCGATGTCATGTTTTAAAATAACAATATGTTATTTTAATTCCCTGTAGCAAAGCACACACGGAAAGTGTAATTTTCGTGACAGCTCTGTTTCTAACCTGCGACAGTTAGATGAGCTTCAATCACCCATAGACAGGCATTGATTATCAAAGTTCAGCAACCCACAAAGAAGTGAGAATGACAGGATGAAGAACAGAGAAAGAACACCCTCGCCGGCCACAGCCCCAACATGACCACCAACTCTATTTTAAGTAAGCAAAAATTTCCTATTTTTTTATCCTCCATATCCCTCCTACCCGCATCCCCACCTTTGGGCAAAATCTGCAGCCTGATTGCTTATGACACAAACGTGCGAACAGCCCCACCCCTACTCCGACCCCAGCCCCTTCCTACCATGCGTGTGTACACAAAAGGCATGCAATAATGTACCCGTTTAAGGCACACAAAAATATTACTTTAAAACTTGTGCGATCATAAGGTCCTACTTTAATACTTTAATATGGTAAAACGCCACCCCCCCCCCCCCCCCCCCCCCCCCCCCCCACCACCCTGAAGTGACGATGACCGAAGCGAGAAAACCTGCGAAATTCAGCGATAAGCTCATTGAATTTATAATGTATCATTCTACTATGCTGCATTCGTCTTCGCGGAAATAAAATGACACTGATATTCACATAACTGAACGTTTTGATTTTCTACACGAAACTGCGCAAAATTTTCAGTATATCCGAACAGCGTCGTGCATGAACAACTTCCAAGTTTCTGTTATAGAATTTTTGAGCGTCTTACGTATGAATATATTTCACGGGAGTCAATAAGTTTCTTGTTGGTCATCTGCGTTACTAATGCTTTCAATCAATGCACAGCCCTTTCTTTGGTTCGTTGCCCAGTTGAACGCACCACCCCCCCCCCCCATAATTTTGGACCCATGCTGACATATGACCTATATTCATTTGTACACTGATTTCCTAACAGCTCAGGAAATACCGAAAAGACCGTCAAGTGATGGTGCTCAGGGGCATCCGGACAAAACGGCGGCCATAACGGAGAAGACCAAAACGGCGACGTTATATTATATTTATACTATTTATTTTATATTATATTTATTATTATTTATACATATAAAATCATGTCATAGTGCATTAATGATATTACAGTATTAGCTATGGAGATAGAAAAGACTTCGCATGCCAGGTATTGATAATGACAAAAATGTGTACTTGTCTAATATAATACAATATAATAATATAATTAATGTAATATGATATAGATAGTTCTGATCCAAACTATATTTATGCAGCATTTCGAGCAAATTTAGCAAAATATGTAGGAGCACTGGGCTCTTTTTTTCAAAGGTGGTGATCTGTTCGGCAAATTGCGAAAATTGGCGAATTGCAAAAATAAAATACTGGGCATTTGTCTCCCTAAGTGGACCATATTTCTGCTGTCCGGTGAAAACTGAAACAGCAGCAGCAATAAAAACAAATGTATGCAGACGGACTGACGGATGGACGATAGAGGTCCCACACAATGGGTAGTCTGTGTGGACCCCGGCGCTTAAAACCGTCTATATGCTAGTCCGTTTCCATGCCCAAACTTTTCCGTAGAAGCAGTCCAGCCATTTCACACATCCCAACACCAGGACGTTGGTAGCATAAAATAACAACACGCACGCACATACAAATACTGACTTTTCTCGGCGCTAAATCGCAGCGATAAGAGTAAAATAAATATTAATTCAGCTTTTTTCGCTTGATTGAACAGATCTTGAGCGAAAGAATGCGGTCTTTGAGGCCGTTTTATGTCTCTGTACACGGAGTAACGTGTCAACAAATAAGACTCGCCTACTCATTCCAAGTAGTTCTGTTTTTTCACCAGCATTGAAATCACCTAATGGGTGTATAATTCGTCACAAGAGAAGGATAAGTGCACGACAAAAACGTTAAGGTTACTGAACTTCAGCCACAGGTGCGTGTGTGTGTGTCTCCATTTTTTTATTGGTCTTTAACCTGAAAAAATAACAATGTGGCATCTCTGCGAGGAAAGAAATACGGTTCGTCTCAGTTTTATGACAGATCCCACCAACAAGTAGACACATTTCCGCTGTAAACGGTTGGGTGGTGGGAGGGGGGGGGGGGTGGTTGTTGGGGGTGGGGGTGGTCCGTCTACCCAAAAGAAATGCCCCCACCAAAGCCAACCTTTTAGTTGCCTGAGAGTTTCATTAAATTTGCATTCCAGTTTAGAGAACCTTCAAGATTTTCCCTGTCCAAAAAAACGCCTTTACATATACTGCCCTGTTATTCTTGATAATAGAAAACTCATGACCTGCGACACTATTTTTCTTAACTATGTTTACTACTAAGTGTTTTGTTTTGTTTGTTTTTTTTTTGTTGTTTTTTTTGTGTTTTTTTTTGTTTGTTTTTTTTCTTGTAAACAACTTCAGACCAATATCCCAAAGTAATTTTATACCACCCATACATAAACTCGCCTACTTCGTTTCACACGCGTTTTTATGGAAATTTTATAGGTAACTTGAACCTTCTAACGTGTAATTAGACCATTTGATACTTGTCGTTAACTCCTTTCAGTTCCTATTTACTGTTCAGTTTTCTTTATTTTTTATTTTTATTTTAAAAGACAAGAGATATATTTTTTGTAGATTTTTAGCAAGCACGGTTAATAGAACGGTTAATGACAACTAGGGTGGCATCATAAAAAAAATGCCTGAACAGTGTGTCAAAACTGCCATTATGAGCCATACTGACACGAGGTATAATACTTTCATTGTGATTCATGGTGAAAATTAAACCAGCCCCTGCTTTTTTTAATCATACTTCTATCTGCGTTTCATTTCAACTTTTTTTATTATCATTTTTATTATTGCTATTTTTTTTTTCAAAATGCAAAATGAACATGTCTTAATCGCGATCCGTTGGAATAAATATATAAATAACTAACTTCAAGTACAAATTTTATAGAAATTCAGTGTTTTTAAAGGAAATTCTTCCGGACAAAGGCTTTATCCGTGAGCCATTATGTTTATATAAAACAAAAGTACACGTAAGCTGAGCACACCGAACGGAAAACTTGTGTGGCCATTTTCATGTCATGAACCAGGATTATGTTGGGATATTGTGCTGTGGGATTTTTTTAAGGGATGATCGAAAGCCTCAGTGGGCGTTACATATGAATTCCGTGATAGGTGATACTTTTTTGACCAAAATCACCGATTTTCACGTCATTTTAAGACGAGGGGTTACAGTCTGTCCGGAGGATGAACATCCTATCACTTTGTGAACTGCAAACGAAGCGAAATCATTGACCCAAATTCTGGACCAGTTTTTGAAAATAACTCCAGACTCAGGTTGTAAATCTCTCGAGTAAGCTGTTATAACCACAACGACCAATGGAATTTCTGCCCAAGACGGAGAGAAAGAAGAGTTGACATATATGGAGCTTACTAAATACAGTATTACAAGTACGCAACAACAATGTCAGCGGTGCGATGAGTTACAATTCTACGTACAGTAAAACCTGTAATAACTCAACGTCTCTGCGCACTAAATAAATCTTCAACAGCACACCCCAGACACTTTTTTGCACTTTCGATCCGGGTATCAATTGTCGGGGAGCTCTAACGTTGGGGAATGTCATGCTGCGGGCTACCGCTTTTGGCGGACCGTCGAGTGAGATAAGTTGTGAAAAAAATACATAGCAAGACTCAGTGAAGAAGAGCTAAAATTCCTAAACAATTTGATGCATTTTGTTTTAACTGTGCTTACTTCTCAAGCCCCCACGTTACCTAAAATTGTGAACATTTGCCGTTCAATATTTGGTCTTAACAAAGCCTCATATTTTGTTACAACAAATCTATTTCATTTTCAAGAAAAAAAGACAAGGACGATTTCATACCATTATGTACTAACCAAATTATGATGTTCAGACATTGTTAAACCATCACGTAAGTGCTTGTAAAGAACGCCTGTTTTTCACAGTTATAAAATTATCTTTGGGGTTGAGGTGGGGGTGGGGGTGGGGGGGGGGGGGTATAATGTTGGATGCCTATGGCATGAAATGGCTTAAAAGTTCGGCACAAGAAGGCCAGCTATTGTCGAGAGACGCGGGGGTTGCTTTACGCAACAATACAATACAAGGAAGATTGACAAAAAAGATAAAACTGCTGTTCGTCCTTGGTATAGTTTCCACTCCAACTTTCATAATTTCTAAATGGGGCTATAAACATGTAAACCGCTATGTGACGGCAACATTTTTGCAGAAATTAGGGAACACCGCGTTTGGGGGTTTTGTGGCATTTGGAATGCGGTTTGGCATCTACCTGATGCAGAATAAAGCATAAAAAACACGTAAATACGCGTATGGCATGACTAACAAAGGTAAATTGAATTTTCTTCTAGATTTTCTGATCTCATTCACAAGAACTGCCACTAAAATCTAATATTCTGGCAAATTACAAAAAAAAAAAAAAAAAACCTCCGGCACCCAACCCCCCCCCCCCACCCCAAATGGCCATTAACCAGGCCATTTTGAAAGTTTTAAATTCTAAGTCTCGTTAATTTGTGAATGAAAAAATAACACTTTAACACATTGTTTCGTGAGATATGGCATTCAACTGAGAAATGAAGAAAAAAGTGACGTGTTGGGTGTTAATTTGTCATTGAGTTAAAGATTATGCTGTACACTGGCTAAAAATGGCCTTAGCAATGTATACAGCAAAACGACTTTGTAGAGAACACCATCCGGACTGACTGAAATATTCCTCACAGAGATGTTCATTAAGATAAATTTAAGAATCCGCAAAAAAAATCCTCCTTCTTACAGCCTGTAACTCAAGCTGATGCAGTTGGTCTGTCAGTACCAATCTAATACGCAGTGTTTCAGTGTGACCTTATGACGTCAGCGAGAATACGGACAGGAATCAGGCGGCACGACATCAACTCCCCTTCTCCCCCCTCCCCCCTCCCAATCTTTCCTCCCTCGCCGAGAGCACAGTTATTGAAATAGAAATCGTACCGCAACCATGTCGGAGAATGTTGTTACCGTACCGGAACCATGGCGGGGAATGTTGTTACCGTACCGGAACCATGACGGGGAATGTTGTTACCGTACCGGAACCATGAAGGGGAATGTTGTTACCGTACCGGAACCATGACGGGGAATGTTGTTACCGTACCGGAACCATGACGGGGAATGTTGTTACCGTACCGGAACCATGGCGGGGAATGTTGTTACCGTACCGGAACAATGACGGGGAATGTTGTTACAACGGGAGGTGCCAGAACAATGTCGCGGCCAGGTTTAATTTAGAAGCCATCGATCACCCACACCTTCAATCAATCATTAATTATAATGAACCTGATTAAAATCTGTTTTGGTGTAACAAAAACACTCAGCAGTCATCAAAAAAGACCAAATTAGAACAGATACATCGGGTTACTGATTTCAAACACAGCTAGAACACTTATTTTTAGACAAGTGAAAAATTACCTTACGTTTCATCTTCAGCAAACATGGAAAAAGACGAGCTGGCCCAGGTGTGTGTATCACAAATTACGAAAAGAACAAGGAAGCCAGAGGGCACAGCCACCAACTAAGCAGGGAGGGCTTAGGACAGAACTGTGACATTTGAAACAGGAAGTACTGGGAAGTACTAGCAGGTATTGGTAGACACAAAAAAAAGAATACTTTAAAGTTTGTCATACGGTATTAACCTTTGTCACAATGTATTTACTGTGCGACATGTTCAGAGAAAAATATTTTCGAAAGCTCTGTAAAGAAAAGTTATCATTCACTTTTATTGAAAAGAGTGCAGGGTACAACCAATGTCTTCAAAGGAATACCTTCAGGCTTGTGAAATAATGGTCTGTTTTGCCATAGGTTTGCATTTCATGCGGCACCTAAGCTAAATGGACACACTGCACACATAATATGCCTTTGTCAAGAATTTGTCGAAAAGTTGTCGAACTGACAAGAGACTGACTAATTTGCCTTGTCCATTTGACGATGCCCAATTCAACGAATTCCAATCAAAAATTTGTCAACACTTTGTCATAAATTTGTCATTAATTCGTCAGTTTAGAGCTTGTCATTAATTCGTCATGCTAATAATTCGTCAATAATTGGTCATAAACTTGTCATTTTGAACTTGTCAATTTGTCAAAAATTCGTCAAAACTTCGTCAAATTGATTGACGACCCTAAACTCGTCAACCTGACGATGCCTAACTCAACAATGTAAATTTGTCAAAAATTTGTCTTTGTCACTGGCTTGTCATTTTCTTGTCACGTATTTGTCAAATCCTAATTTGCAGTTTGTCAATATCTTGTCACAAATTCATCAAAATATCTTTGACAAGTGATTGACGAACTATCCGAATAAAGAATATAAGACAAAATAATTACGATTTGAAAACATATAAATCAACACCATTGTCCAAGGACATTGTGGCCAGCCAAGTTCAAGTTAATCAAGTATAATAAGAATATTCAGGGACATTGTTACCAGCCCCAAACATTAATATGTATTATACTAGAGTGGCCAGTGTACACCAACATCAGAATACCCGAACATGTCAAACTGTTTTATTAGGCAGTCATTGTTTTTTTATTCTTGTCAACAAAAACAAATCACCGTAAAGGCTTTACTGTTAGTCTTTTTCATCTGGGTCACGACAAGCAGGTCTTACTGTTTGTCTTTTCATCTGATTCCGGAAGGGGGTGGCTAAAAACAGGTTTTCCTGTACGTCTTTTTATGCGGATCTTGAAGGTTGTCGCTCGTAATGAGTCATGCCATGGTATTTTTATCCGAAACACCTGAAAGGTGGTCGCCACATCCCCTATTCGCTATTTTATTGTTTTTGATAACCGTCACCCACCCCACCTTCCCCCCCTTCCATCTAATGTCGGCACGGATTTCAACACAACACTAACCCCCTTACCTTTTTCGTTGTGTGGGACCGTACTCAAAGTGTACTTACATCAGCAGAAAAGGCAGAAAAGGCACAGAAGGCATCCTTCTTACTGAGGATCCATTGCGCCAATTTTTTGCGACAATTATCCAAGTAACTCAACAAGCATTTTTTAAACAAAGATTCACCTGAGAACCATTCGGACTAAAATGGAAGCAAAACAAAATTGTGGGAGAAGGAACATTTTGAAAATACCTAAAAAAAAAATAATAATCAAATCATATTTTCAAGACATTCAAAAAATTTTAATATGCCATTTGATAATTTTAATGAAGTCAGGAATATTATAATGATATTATGACAAACAGGATTTTTTTTCGATAGCTGATTTTTAATGATATATTATATCAATATATTTCTTTTATTTTTATTTATTAACTGATATTATTTATTCACTGATATCTGAAATGACGACTCAATTGGGTTTCTTTCTAAAAGTTTTGAGGTGGAAGTATCGCAAGGCATGAAATTCCCAGGGCAGTCCTTTCACATCGAATTGGTCAGGTTGACGAACTTGTGACAAGTTTCGGACAATTTTATGACAAGTTGCTGACAAGTTTTGCAGTATTGTAATATGTAATATATTGAACATGGCGGTTTACTTACAACAATTAGCTGCAGATTTTGATATTTATACCATCAGTTTTTTATTTTGATAGTTATACCATCAGGTTTTGTTATATTAAACATTAAAATAATCGAATCCATTCACCCTGTTTGATTACATACCAGTAAGTACACAGTATACATTATTCATTGCAACACTGGGCGATAATACAATTTTCACAAATTTCACAAGCATTTTACAGACATCACAACTTATTTCAAAACATGCAGAGAATATGATGTGTTCACTTACATGATGATTTATCCATCAAACATGTTTTTAAGACGTGATAATTTGAAACTTCTCGTTATATTCATTAAAACCTAAGAAATCTCAAAAAGGATGTCCGCGTGTTTTCACTTGTTTTGAAAAGGATGTGATGTCATGGTGACGCAATACTTGACAAATTTGTGACAAGTTTCTGACAAGATAGCGACAAGTGTTTGTCAATGTGTGACGAGGCATTGGTCAGAAACTCGTCAAGACCCTGACGAGGTCAAACTTGTCAAACTGACAATCAACTGACAAGTTCTTGACAAACTACTGACAAAGTGTGACGAGGCAAAGTTATGTGTGTGTTCGTGTGTCTCTTAATGGTTCTGGGCATTGGGTTTTCTGGTTTTATTGTGCCTTTATGACTTTTACACAACACTAAAATAATTGTATCATTGTATTTTCTAGGACTTTTGTGATTTTTCACATTTTTCACTGGCCACATAGAATTTTTAGGGTTTTTGCTAGGTTACATTATTAACTGTGCTCATCGATTTCCCAGGAGCAATAGGACAATACATAACGCTATGCACCAAGGTCTTAATGTTTAGCGTCTTTTTTCCATGCATTATGGCTGTGCCCCGACAGGTCCATCCGGTGTTACGCGCAATTCGGACAACATAAAGCAGTGTCGGAAAAGTTCCTTGCCTAAAGCATTCAACATGGCACTGAAGCGCCGTTATTGCCCAACAGAAAACCTCTACGGCGGTTCGGTCTGTTGTGTATAACATCTTTTGCTCCGCAGAGCAGACTCACTGGGGATTTCGTGAAAATAGTATTCATAAAAGACAGGAAGTATTTTTTAAAATATCCATCCGCTCAGTGTTTATCACATAATAGATAGATCTCTCAGAGGTCATCTGTTTTACAACAACGACTGAAACCGAGCGAGAAGCCCTAAACTTCCGGCTTCCTTACGTTCCCCACGCTAACCGCTAAGGCATCGGCGTCCACTAAAATGGTGTACAATAAACGTCATTTTGCTCTCCCAAACCTTAGTCTAAGCATGGTTAGTTATGTTTTATGCACTTTTTTTCTTTCTTTTTTTTTTTTTTGAATGAGCGGCGCGATGGTTTGGTTTGAATATTTGACCCCCACTCTAAAATGTATCCGTGATCCAGACTGTTTATAAGTGTGCCGCGACGGGCTTTGTCACAGGCTTGGAAACCATCAAATTAGCCATAATAAAGTGTGGTACAAGTAGTGATAACAGGAGACTTCCGACACGTGTTCACGCGCGGACTGCTATAAATCACAAACAAGATCTCAACTCTCTGCCGTAAAGCCCTTCAGTCGAGTGGTCGCTAAATTTTCTAACCCAAGGAAAGATGATGTCACTTTCTACATAAAAAATACGGAAATAGTCTCTCTATAAGCGAAGTGTGTATTTACGGTATACTTAAATTTTTCACGCTGTTGAAGTATTCATCAACGGTGTTTCTTGTGTGAAGACTCGTCCTGGAACAAGTCCATTGGGAAACCGTTCCAAGAGAAAACTCATGCGACCATTATCACAACGTTCAAGACGAAACAGGGCTGGGGCATGCATTTCTCGGTGCGTCTCTCCACCACCCCACTCCCCCCCCCCCCCGCCCCCTCCCAGACTCAAAACCCTTTCAGTCTCACAATTCCAGCACAACCCCCTCCCTACATGATCTCATACCGGTAATAAGCGTGGGAAATGAACTGCATACGATAATGTAATGATGATCACACTCTTGCACACTAGTCTAGACTATTATGATAACTTGAAATGGCTATATAAGAAACAGTTATTATATTTTCCTCTATACAATTTATAAAAACCAATTTCCAGTTCATAATGACAAATTCAAGTGATCTTTTCTAGCCATAAACAGAGAACAAAAATAACTTATAACCGGATCAAGTTTAATGGCTGCTGAAACCAGCAGTCGCTACCTTAAGGAAAGTAAAGAACGTTGACATATTTTCAATTCAAATACACAAAGGAATCAATATTTGAATGTTTTCAGATCAACTAAATAAAACAATGGACATTAAAATATTTTAAATATAACAATTGAGAATAAATAAATCGCCTATTTTTTTCACATGGGTTAAAACAAGTTTGTCCAAGGACAAAGTCCCAGCTTACGAAAAGCAATAAGACCCATTCCAGCGTGCATGAGCGAAGGAATTTCCCGGAAATATCGGGCTTCAAAAGATACGGCAAAGACGGCAAAGAGCTAGCTCAATAATTAATTTAGCACCGGACCAGAACATAGACCGATAAATGCATACAAAGATTTCTTTCCGTGAAAAATGGGGAACAGATTTTTTGTATCTCTGGTAGACTGGATAGTCTGCCATAGATACCCTCAAACAACGCTCGCATTTCGGACCAGTGCGCATATTTATGTAACTTGCCTCGATGCGCGGTTCTTATTCAGACAAGTACGCATGTTTATTTAATTTGCGTTGATGCGCGGCTCTCATTTTGGAACCGTGCACATGTTCATTTAACTTAATAAAGATTAATGCACGGTTCTTATTCCAGACCAATGCGCATGTTTATTTTACTTTCGTTGATGAGCGGTACTTATTTTGGACAAGTGCACAAGTTTCCTTAGGTTGTCTTGATGCGCGGTTCGCATTTCGGAAGAGTTTGCATTTTTATCTAACTTGCACGGTGCGCATGTGTATTTAACTTGCGTTGACGCGCGGTTCGAATATCGGGCCAGTGCGCATGTTTATTTAACTTGCATTGATGCGCGGTGCTTATTCTGGACCAGTACAAATGTTTATTTATCTTGCGTTGGAGCGTGGTTCACATTTCGAACCACTCCACACGTTTATTTAAGTGGCGTTGATGCGCGGTTCGAATTTCGGACCAGTGCGCATGTTTATTTAACTTGCGTTGATGCGCGGTGCTTATTTTGGACCAGTGCACATGTTTATTTAACTTGCGTTGATGTGCGGTTGGCATTTCGGACCAGCGCCCATGTTTTTTTTGCCTTGTGTTGATGTGCGGTTCTTATTTCGGATCAGTGCGCATGTTTACTTACCTTGTGTTGATGTGCGGTTCTTCTTTCGGATCAATGCGCATGTTTATTTACTTGTGTTGATGTGCGGTTCTTATTTCGGATCAGTGCGCATGTTTATTTTACTTGCGTTGATGAGCGGTACTTATTTTGAACAAGTGTACAAGTTTCCTTAGGTTGCCTTGATGCGCGGTTCGCATTTCGGAAGAGTTTGCATGTTTATCTATCTTGCGTTGATGCACGGTGCTTATTTTGGACGTGTGCATATGTTAATCTAACTTGCGTTGGTGCGCGGTTTGCATTTTGGACCAGTGCGCATGTTTACTCAACTTGCGTTGATGAGCAGTTCGAATTTCGGACCAGTGCGCATGTTTATTTAACTTGCGTTGATGCTCGGTGCTTATTTAGGACCAGTGCAAATGTTTATTTAACTTCCGTTGGCGCGTGGTTCGCATTTCGAACCACTGCACATGTTTATTTAACGTGTGTCGATGAGCGGTTCTTATTTCAGGCCAATGCGCATATTTCTTTAATTTGAGTTGATGCGCGGTTCTTATTCTGGACCAGTGCGCATGTTTATTTAAGTTGCGTTGATACGCAGTTCTTATTTTGAATAGTGCGCACGTTATTTAACTTGCGTTAATGCGCAGTTCGGTTCGCATTTCTAACCAGTGCGCATGTTTATTTAACTTGCTTTAATGCTCGGTTCCCATTTCTGACCAGTGAGTTTGTTTATTTAGCTTGCGTTAATGAACGTTTCGCATTTTCCACCAGTGCGCACGTTTACTTAATTTGTGTTGATGCGTGGTTCGCATTTTGGACCAGTGCGCATATTTATTTAACTTGTGTTGGTGCTCGGTACTTATTTTAGATCAGTGCAAATGTGTATTTAACTTGCGCTGAGGAGCGGTTCGGAATTCGGACCAGTGTACCTGTTTCTTTAGGTTGCGTTCATGCGAGGTTCGCATTTCGGACCAGTGCGTAGGTTCACTTAACTTGCGTTGACACGCGAATTGCATTTCGGACCAGAACGCATGTTTATTTCAGTCTCGTCGATGCCGACTCTTATGTCTATTCAACTTGCGTCGATTCGTGGTTCTTTCTTCGGACCACTGCAAATGTTTATTTAACTTGCGTTGATGCGAGGTTCTCATTTCAGACCACTGCGCATGTCTATTCAACTTTCGCCAATGTGTGGTTCTTTTTTCGGACAAGTGCGCATGTTTGTTTAACTTGCGTTGATGTGCGGTGCTTATTTTGGACCGGATCGCATGTTTATTTAACATCCGTCGATGCGCGGTTCGCATTTCCGACCATTGCCCATGTTTATTTAACTTGCGTTGATGCGTGGTTCTCATTTCAGACCAGTGCGCATGTTTCTTTGGGTTGCGCTGATGCGCGGTTCTTTTTTCGGACCAGTGTGCATATTTATTTAACTTGCGTTGATGCGCGGTTCACATTTCGGGCCAGTGCGCATGTTTCTTTAGGTTGCGTTGATGCTCGATCCGCATTACGGACCACTGCGCATGTCTATTCAATTTGCGTCGACGCGTAGTTCTTTTTTCGGACCATTGCGCATGTTTATTTAACTTGGATTGATGCGCCGTGGTTATTTTGGACCAGTTCGCATGTTTATCTTCCGTCAATGGTTCACATTTCGGACCAATGCGAATGTTTATTTAACTTGCGTCGATGTGCGGTTGTTAAATCTGACTACTGCGCAAGTTCATTTAACTTGCGTTTATGCGCTGCAGGAGAAGATTCATTTATTTTTTTTTTTAATTCCGAAAAAAATTCAAAAGTTTTCCAATTCACTCAAAAAGCACAAGCCGTATGCATGACCCCCTAAAGTCGGCTTGTATCAAAAATAAATGAAATCTGATCAAAACAGTAGGAGGAAATGCATTTTGAAGTTTTTTTATTCAAAAATTCCCCAAAAATTCTGATCGACTCGAAAAGCACAGGCCGTATTCACGACACCCTAAGCATGCCTCAGCCCCAAAATAAATGATGTCAGATCAAAACTGCAGGAGAAGATGCATTTTGAGGTATTTTCATCAAAAATTCCCTATCGAAATCAAGAATTCCCAAGTCGAGTCAAATAGCACAAGCCGTATGCCCGACCCACCTGAGGATGCCTCATACCAAAAATAAATGAAATCGGATTAAAACTGTAGGAGGAAATGCATTTGAAGTTTTTCTTCAAAAATTCCCTAAAAATACAGAAATTGTCGGATCGACTAAAAAGCGCAAGCCGTATGCTCAACCCCTTAGGGATGCCTCAAACCAAAAAAAAAAAAAAAAAAAGAGAGAGAGAGAGAGAAAGATCAAACCTGTAGGGGAAAATACATTTTGAAGTTTTTTTTCTTCAAAAGCTCCCTAAAAATACAAAAATTGTCCGATCGACGAAACAGCACAAGCCGTATGCACGACCTTTTAGGGTCATCGGATCTTTGAGAGGTTTCGGATCAAAAATGTAGGACGAGATACATTTTAAATTTTTTTTCTTCAAAAATTCCCCAAAAATTCAAAAATCACCCGATCGACTAGAAAAGCACAAGCCGTATGCACGACCCCTTTGGGATGCCTCACACCAAAAATAAATGACATCGGATCAAAATTGTAGGAGGAGATACATTTTGAACCAAAGTTTACTAAATAAACAACTAACTAACTAACTAACTAACGGACACCGCCCGCAAACCGATAGGAATACCCCAGCTTACGTGTAACGTAAGCTGGGCTAAAAAGAGAATCACGTTACTCACCGATAACCTTGACCAATATCGGCATGACGTGCTTCATGGGGATCAGCGGCAAAGTCCTTCGGGAAGCACTCGGTTTCACTTCGGCTGACGTCTGCGGATCTTCATGGATCACGCGACTTTCGACATTATCCTTCTTTCCGCCCATCGCCTCGTACAGATCGCCCATGCTTTTACTGGCGCGCTCAAAAGGCGGCCTTCCGCCGGCACTACTTTTCACCGCTTCACCCGCGTAACGATTTATGTTAAAGCCAGTTGGCGTATGCACTCTGTGATCACCATTATGGTTTTCGTAATTGAAGCTCGAACGTTTGTCGGAACCCAATTGAAAGGTAGCCGGGCTACTGGTCTTTCTGTTCATGGCTTGTGGTGGTCCGTCGAATTCGGTGGGAAGGTAAGTGACACTTTTTGTGATCACAGGTGACGTAGCGATTTTCTTGAGTGAGAACGGACTTTTTCGTCCGGAAGAATCAAGCGGTGAGAGAATCTTTTCGGACTTATCCTTGGGTGAGTTTGGCCGTCCGCGTATCATTTTCACGACAAAATCCCTCGCTATGGCTCCAGGACTCATGGCTCGTTTTCGCCTCTCGTTCAGTAAATCATCATCAGACGAGACACGGTCACCAGGCGGCGCTTTTTCGCGCTTCGTTGGCGACGGGGAGCGATCCTTTTTACGAGATTTTTTATTCTTCTTTTTCGTTTTTGATTTTGATTTCGTCTTCTGAGAAGTATCCAATGGTGATATCGGAGATACGGGCGACTGGTCGGAGATTTTGCGTTTGGGGGTTGTTTCCGTTGCATCCACTTTGTCGTTCTGTTCATCCGCGTGTTGCATCAGTAGCGCTAGCTCGCGTGGGCGGTTAGCAACACCTTCATGCGCCTTTTGTATATTCTCTATTGTTTCATACAGAGGGTCATACATGTCTAAATCATCTAGTGTATCCTCCGAGCTTGAGAAATCCGCCGTACACTTATTTCTATCCACTAACGTATCATCTGTGTCTTCTTCAAGCGTTTGAGACTCACTGGCAGGTCCAGAGATACCACTGTCGGTACTCTCCGCAAAACTATCCAGGGTATCACCGCTGTCAGATTTCGCCAGTCTCAATGCTGCTCCTGGTACGTTGTCTTGCATACAGAGATTACTACTGGTGCTAATCTGACGGGGTAGGGTAACGCCTCTTTCAATGGTTGAGTAAATGGGCGAATCAGAATCGTGACAGTTATCTTGGAATTCAGTGGGTACTTCTGTAATAGAAGTGTTGGGTGAATCTTCGAAGTTCTCCGGAGCTGGTATGATCGGTGTCTCGGAGTTCTGAATGTTCGCGTTGATATAGTTATTGTTCAGCTGTTCCATATTTAAGGTCACGTGACCGCCGCTCTCTACACTATCCATGGTCACATAGTCCGAATCTTCAGTCATAGACGAACTCCGGCTCATATCGATATAGACTGGTTCCCGCTCCACCACGGTCGTGACACTGTCCGTTTCCGAATTACCACTCGTATTGAGCATATCGTTGCTATAGTCATCGTCCTTATTCATATTTACATCCAATGATCTGTTTGCTATTGGTGCGTTTTCGTTCCCTTCATCCTCGTCATAGTCACAGCTGGATGAGTTGGTCACGCCTTCGAGCAGGAGTACAGGCATCTGTGAAAAGTCGTCCAGGTCAAGGCCAGTAAATGTGAGTGGCCTGTCTCCGTCCAAGTACTCGTCATCAGAGTCTCTGATTGGCTCATTATCCAAATCTTTGTCTGCGATTGGCTGTTCAGAAGAATCTTTGATTGGAGGGCAGTTATCTTTGATGTGTTGTGTATCTTTCGATTCGATTGGTTCGGAACTGCTTCCACTATCACTCGTTTCCATGGCAATGATACCCTCGGCGCTTTGAACACTAGTCGAGTCGCCACTACTGCTAGTTTCGTCTGTAGAAGTACCGGCAGGGGTATCCACAGTACTCTTCTCGTTATCATTACGCGGCGGTAGCGGCGCGGGTCCCTTCTGTCTGCGCTTGATACTCGAGACTCCCATTTTCACCGATGGCACTTTAGGGGCAAGGCCCTTTTTGCGCGGAGGCGGGATAATCGTGGGTGGACACTTCGACGCCTTGCCATGGGCCGCTAAGCAAGGAGGCACAGAGGAAGGCCTTTTACCGTGCGTTTGAGCGGCTTCTATTGAAGGCCTTTTGAAGGCAATTTCAGAATTTTGAGGGGCTTGCGATTCTTCCAATGACCTCTTCAGGGATGACTCAGCAGGTTCTTTGGGCGGGAGGGAGTGTCGGTTCGGGGCAAGATCCGGAATCAGACGCTTCACACTTTTTGCTACAGATTCTGGAAGCGGCGCTTTTTTAGGAGCACTGATGTTTGTCTTACCGGTTTGTGGAGCGGCAATCGGAGCGGGATAACTAAACGGATTAAATACGCCCCCAACGGAAGAAACAGTCTTTGACGTGTTCCGACTGCGACTTCGCCTTGGTGGCGGAACAAGTGTTGCCCCCGAAACTGGCTTGAGATGTTCCTCCCCTGAACTTTGACCTTGACCCGAGACGGGCACCCCACCGAAGAACATTGGTGTGGCAGAGCGGCTTGGAGCTATTCGCTGTGAGACAATATTCCGCGGGGATGAGACCGCGTCCGGGCTGGTTATACGCCCGCCTGGGCTTATCACAGTTTTGGGCGTGGGGGACTGCACCCTGGGACTTCCAACGCTGCTATGGGATGGACTCCGCGATATCCTTTCTTGCTTACGTTCATCGTCAACTCTTTTCTGTATTTCCTTAATCTTGGATTTTGCTATGCCTTTTGGGATATCGTCCAAGCTGTTACATCTATAGAGGCTGCTGAGACTGCTAGATCTCGTGATGTTGCTAGATCTCACGAGATATGACGTCGGTCGCGCTCCTGGCCTAGGCTCGTACAGCGTTCGGCCTCTGGTTTTAGCCGAATCATTCCGAATCCCGCGCGTCACTGGAATGTTATTTTCTTTATTTTCGGAGGCCTCACTCGTTTCTGTCTCCATTCTGTCTCCATGGTAAATGTCCTCCTCCCTGCTACTGTCCCCTTGATAACTGTCCTCCTCTCTGTCACTGTCCCCATGGTAGAAGTCCTTGTCCCCAATGCGAGGCTCAGACTTGGACCTTTGTTCGGCCTTCCTCCTGCGTAAGCTCGCACGATATTTATCGATTTTTTTCGAAGACGGGCTTTGGCTTGGCGTTCGCCTGATATTTGATGTATACAGCGATTTTCTTTGATTTCGTTTCGTATCCAATGCAGATTCATCCGAACTGGTGGACATGAGACGGTCACCGGTACTGTCCAGTACGTCATCCGTGGAGCTCTCATTCTGTCGCTCGGTGGATCCATTATCCAACATAAGAACACCGCTCCTCGGAGCATCACTTTCGCTGCCATATTCGCTATCCATATCACAGGATTCTGGATCTGACGCACCGTGTAGGGTGAGCTGTTTACTGTGCAATGTACGGGGGACCGATGAGGACCTCTTTTTGTCTGAGAACTCGCGCATAGTCTCGTGATTACTTCTGCCACGAGGCAACGAGGCTGTTTTCAATGCGAGACCATCACGGGCCGTATTCAGCACCGGTGGTTCTGTTGCCGTAGGAGACAGCTCCAAAGCATCCAGGTCGTCGTTGAATACCAACTCCTCACCCCCGCCCAGACGGATGTACACGTGACCGCTGTCCGCGCCGTCATCAGCGGACCGGTATGCTCGCGTGCTGCCGCTGCGATTGCCAGGCACTACCGCTGCGGTATCCGAGACGCCCCGGTCGTACCGTTTGAGGACCATGGGATGCTTCTCATCGCCACTCGTGCGGCGCTGTTCTACGGGCTTGGCGTGGTACAGATTCTGGATGCGTTTCGCTATTGGTGCGGACACAGAGTGGCCGTGTAACGAGCCCCCACCCCCCTGCACGTCCACACACGGCCGCCGGGGAGCGTCGGAGAGGGTCACCAAGGTCTTGGAAAATTTCCGCACTATCCTTCCTTTAGATGTCTCGGACATTGTCACTGCTTTCGTCTAATAACTCTTTAGCCTCCTGTGAAACAAAAAATACGCCATTACTTTGATGTTCTAAAATATATCTTTTCAACATTATTATTATTATTATTTATTATTTATTATTATTATTATTATTTAATTATTGATTTTATCAATCATTTATTATCGAGCTATTACTAATTTCTGGTACAATTATCATTACTCTAATGTTCTTATTTATTTATTTATTTATTTACCTTTTTTAGAGTACATCACGCAGCACAACAGTCACATGTGCTGTAATCTTATTTTCCCCAACCAACAAACATATGATTCATTGCTTACATATATATTAAAAACTCACAAAATTTTTACACATGAATTAATACCTTAATAATATTTTTTGAAAACTTCTGTTACTGCAAGAGTGTGTTATTCAAATAGCGAAAGACTGTGTTTGTAATCTCTCATAATTTTCTACAACACAATACCATACAACACAATACAACCACACATCCTTGCTTGGAAAAAGCGGGGTGCTTGTGAACCAAACCGAGGTCACGCACTGTGCCGATTTATAAGCCGCCATCCGTAACATGAAAAACGGGATTTATTCAATAGTAATTTAATATCCAAGTCATCATAGATAAAAAAAGGCAGAAGGTTCATATTAATTGTTGAATATAATGCACTTGCGTATTATGCCGGGAGCATTATTTTTTTCATGTCATTCATGGGTTGATATTTCAAGCGAATGTACATTGTCTCTCTAGCTTGTGCCTCTTCCCCATTCGATAATACCGCCATCGAAACGGGACAATACTTTTTTTTTAATGTTTCAACTTCTCACTTAAACAAATAACTGGGACCACGACCGCCACAAAAGTTCACTCTACACATAATAAAAAAAAATATAACAAAATATGGCGCTTTTAACGCTTTGGTTCCCATAATCGCTACGCAAATTCAAAACCCTTTTTCATTACAATTTATTTGACTCGACAGCTTCTTTTTTCCCCTATCATACTTACAAAAGCTTGCTCCTTTCACCATGTTCTTATCTTCCTCTCAAAATCATATTATGTTCATAAATCCACTGGCAAATCTACAATACAGAGACCAAAGAAACTATTTAATTTTTTTTTAATTTCGCTGGAATTTATATTATTCAGACACCACACACACACACACAACAGCTTAGAAACATCTCCCAACTTTGCTTATAAATACAGATACTGAATGTGTACAATTATTCAAGAACAAAATAAAATACTTCACCTTTGCATGATAGCTACTAACTATCTGATAGCTAACTATTAATATATCAATATTATAAGTTTATCTATTAATCACAGATTTAATAAAGACGTAGGCCTTACGATCTCATTCACACTACCGTACGCACAGTTTGCGACCCACGTGACCTACAGTAAACCCTGTCTAAGTGTTCACCTCGACACTTCTTTTTTTAGGAAGTAACTCTCACTAGCCGAAAACCTACTTCATCCAAATTTTAATTCTTCACTGAAACATTAAATTGTCATTATCGGGAATCTCGAAAGCGTTCATTCTGAAGTGAATGTACAGTTCGTACTCTGATTACTGTGAAAAAATAAGCGTTTGGCTTATGAGTGGTTCTCAATATCTTTGAAAGTGTTACAGTACACCTTCAGTAAAGTCAGTAACAAGTGGAAGTGTAAAATATGACCGGTATACAGCCTCATGAAGTCGCCCTCTTAAAAGATCGTTATCTTATCTAAAAAAGCGATATATATATATATATATATATATATATATATATATATATCCTCGTTTTAAGTTCAGCAGAAACAAAACGATTCAATTAAATCATAGTCATGCTGTCATTCTTGTTACATATAATTAATGTTTTTCTGCAGCATTCGTCAACTTAGATCTTTAATAATGCTATAACTCGAATTATTGATCCCTGTAATAATCGAAAACAGTGTAGATCATAACGCCATCCTTCAAAACGACATTTATTGATCATCTATATCTTTGACCTTTTGTCTGGTCCCAACTATGTTCATTATTGACGAAGTTTTCCTGTTTTTTTTTTCCTATCTGACAAATTAAAGTACTTGTTCGAAAATTTAAAAACATTTAATTTAGAAACATTTAAACAACGTACAGTCGGCAACGGTTAAATTGAAATGCTCGCGACCAAGAAAATGTTTACATTTATCTCAAATTCAAATCAAACGAAGTAATTTTTAATAAAAATTGACCACTGGGAGAACTTCATATTAACCGAATTAAGTAAATTAAAAAAACGACTGTACATATGCCCTTATTGGATTCACTGTCACTGAGTTGTTGAACCATACAGAGTTGTGGCGAATGGTTTTTATTACAAATGTAGAGATTTTTGTTCATCATGTCAATCACAGTCTATGGCACATCTGAACACTATTATATCTCAACAGGTCCAGGTTTTTGAGAGAGCCGATTTATGGCAAATTTACGACACAAGGACTATTAGGCAATTCAGTATGTTCTACAGCCTCGCAAATATTCCACAACTTTAGATTCAAGCTTAAGTAAAAACTTAAGTGGTGTAAAATTGCACAAAAACTTCTGCAAGTTTTTAAGTCTGTGCGCAGCGGTCTGTAGAGGGGTATTTAAAAACTTGTTACACTTCGTAATTCTCTATTTTACACATGTCCTCATAAGATACTTTCAAATTGCTTGATACCATAGTTTACTTTTAAATCAATTTTCCAATGTTATCTTTTTATTATTATTTAAAATATTTAGATGTGTACCATGCGTACGGCTCGCATTTACAATGCACAATTTAATTAAACTTGAGTCTAGGGTACAGTGTCTATGTCATCCAAGTAAAAGGCATAATTTTTTACAAGTCTCTTAAAAAGCCTACTGTGAGCATTCCATTACGGTGAAAAAGACGAGTCCGGTTGGTATTAAGCTTATTTTTTTTTCATTGCAATAACATAATTGGTGCTTGGCCATTGTCCAAAATCATGGAGGCGAGCTGTCCAAAATATCATGACCAAAGCCAGGAAGTGTACATTAGGATTACTCAGCTGTTAGCAAGACCGCACATTTCCCGTGGTAAGCGTCCAGACAAACTATACGTAAATAGAGCGTCAGCTAAGTGCACCGAGGTCCCCCCCTGTCTGGACCGATCCCTTTCTCCATTTTTCGCACTGATATTTCCAGTCTAGTCTAATACAAATCGCAGGGTCACGTGACAAATGCTCAGCCCAGTGCAGACTTCTATTTATTGCTCTTCCGGAATTGACTCACTGAGTGAAAGTGCCTTATTTCCTCCAGGACAAAAATATATTTACTTTCTTAGTCTCTTGATATACGATTATTTTATATAACAGTATCACTGTAAGTACCTGCTTTCATGGAACGACGTCGGTTACTGTTATAAATCCTCCTATAATGAAAAATTTAGAAGGCGGACCCATTTTTATGGCATTCTGAAGAGTTTGCACTTGCTTTCGTTGAGCTTAAACATTTCAAAATGTCGTGTAGTTTGACAATACAGGGGTATGGGGGGATTTGTTCCGGGCATAGCAAAAGTATCTGATGTATTTTTTTTCGCAGTTGGTACAAACTTTCTTCTCATATATTGCACACGATTACGCTTGGAGATCAGTACAGCAGACATTGAATTCTTCCTTAGTATATTTTCGGTGTCCGAAGAATTGCCAAATTATAACATCATAACAATGCAATCACTACCATTTTGGGATACCCCCCTCTCCCCCTTCTCCCTCCTAAAAAATTGAACAAAACCTAAATAAAACTCTTCTTTCTGAACATTTAGAGTATTTCGTCCAGTTGACTAAATAAAAGCCGGCATACAGACAAGCGCACAGAAGACAACGTATGTCCTCCACAAACTAAACATTATCGCGTCGAGTCTTCACGTTGACTCTTATTTGCCAAGATCTCAGCTTTCACACCCCCTTTTTGACTTGAAGAAAACAATCAAATATATTCTTATATTTTGCATCGGTCAACATTAGAAAATCTAAACAGACATAACCCCAGCTAAGTAAATAACACTAAACATAAAGTGAACAAAAATAGAGAGGGATTGGGCCACATTATCCATTTCTTTTATAAGGTTTCCTTTTTTTGTCTGTTTGTTGGACATCCTACCTTATTTAACCTTTTGCGTCCTAAAAAACTGTTGACATAGTTTTAGTCTGTGTTTTGGAAAACAAACAAAACAGACACGCCTCTTTTTTTCATTGTTAATAAAAAAAAAAACACTTCTGAGGTTTCAAAGGCAGCCGAGATTTGATCTTTAGAGGGACCGAGCGACTAAAATATTTTAAGTTACGATATGAAAAGAAAACAGTGAACCGTTGAAAAATAAATGTTAAAGTAAACAAAAATATAGGGGCACAAAGAGGCCCCTGGGCTCGTTCTTTGTCAAATGCAGTCCTCAAAACCTTTGCTATAGTTCCTCCTGTATTTATTTCGTCTTATAATGATTAATATAAAACTCAAACTAAAACTTCGTATAAGCAGAGCTATAGTATCATTATCACTGAACCGCAGTGCGATATTTATGAGGTTTAAAGCCGTTAGAAGTCTCTACAATGAAAATGGCTTAACTTTTTACAAAGTTCAAGAAATAAATGACCACCTCAGCAACTCCAAAAAAGCTCCTCTCTCTTACACCGAGGTGTGCACCTCCATCCACACCTGTAACCTCCATGCAACGAACACCTGTCACCTCCATGCCACTAAAACCTATAACTTCCATGCCACGAACACCTGTAACCTCCATGCCACGAACACCTGTCACCTCCATGCCACTAAAACCTATAACTTCCATGCCACGAACACCTGTAACCTCCATGCCACGAACACCTGTAATCTCCACGCCGTGAACACCTGTAATCTCCTGCCGCGAACACCTGTAACCTCCATGTCACGGACACCTGTAACCTCCATGCCACGAACACCTGTAACCTCAATGCAAGGAACACCTGTAACCTCCATGCAAGGAACACCTGTAACCTCCATGCCACGGACACCTGTAACCTCCATGTCACGGACACCTGTAACCTCCATGCAAGGAACACCTGTAACCTCCATGCAAGGAACACCTGTAACCTCCATGCCACTGACACCTGAACCTCCACGCCGTGAACACCTGTAACCTCCTGCCACGGACACCTGCAACCTCCATGCAAGGAACACCTGTAACCTCCATGCCACGGACACCTGTAACCTCCACGCCGTGAGCACCTGTAACAACCATGTCACGGACACCTGTAACCTCCATGTCACAAACACATGTAACTCCATGCCTCGAACACCTGTAACCTCCATGCCATGAACACCTGTAAAACCTCCATGCCATGAACACCTGTAAAACCTCCATGCCGTGAACACCTGCAACCTCAATGCAAGGAACACCTGTGTGACTCAGTTAACACTCCTTACACCAAGATGTTTACCACGTAATCCTCCATACCACGAACGCCTGTGCGACTCGGTAAGTACTGCTTTATCCGGGGTGTGTACCATGTGAACCTCTGCCATGAACAAGTGCACGAGTCAGTAAACAGTACCCTGTTTAAAACTATCAGTTATAACGACATGGTTCACGATCTAGCCGTGTCGATATAACGAGGTGGTACTGCGCAGGACCGAACCGATCGCTCAGTGCTCAACAATAAGACAGCTCCAGGACAGAACGAAACCCTCAATGGTCCTCCTGGCTTAAAGTGCCATGAAATCTCACCAGGCCTTGGTTGACTTCTGGTATAAAACACAGAAAAAACCTGGCAATTTCAAGAACATGGACAGGCATAATTAATAAGGCGTTATTAACTGGGGTGGCTAGCACATTTTTATAAGGGGTGTGCAGTTTGTTTCACTTTCAATACCGTTTCAACGCCATGCAAACTATTGTGTGGTGATGCAAAACAGTTTTCAGCACCTTTGTAGTTACGGATAACACATTTGTAATTTGCTTTCTGAGCTCAAAATCGCAGATACGCACGGTTATATTACAATTTTGATTATATTACTAAGCCAATTGAGAATGTTTATGAATATGTATCCACAAATGGCCAGGGAATGATCGTACAGGAGAAACACACATGAAGTAACTAGCTCTTCGGCAACCTTCCATACTTAAAAATTTATAACACTTCCCCCCCCCCCCCCCCCCCCTCCTCTTACTGACAGTCACTCTCGTTTGGAAATCCTGCAGCCTAATTATAGTAGGTCACGTTTTATATCTAAGAATACTGACTTTATCAGCAGAAATAATCATCCAGTGGAAAAACAACTATTCGAAATTTTTACCCTCTCCGGCTCCCCTCCCACACCATCCCATGGTTACAACACTTAGCCTAACCTCTCCGGCTCCCCTCCCACACCATCCCGTGGCTACAACACTTAGCCTAACCTCTCCGGCTCCCCTCCCACACCATCCCGTGGTTACAACACTTAGCCTAACCTCTCCGGCTCCCCTCCCACACCATCCCGTGGTTACAACACTTAGCCTAGCCTCTCCGGCTCCCCTCCCACACCATCCCGTGGTTACAACACTTAGCCTAGCCTCTCCGGCTCCCATCCCACACCATTCCGTAGTTACAACACTTAGCCTGACCTCTCCGGCTCCCCTCCCACACCATCCCATGGTTACAACACTTAGCCTAACCTCTCCGGCTCCCCTCCCACACCATTGTGTTGTCCTGAAATACCGGAAATGGTGGCCATGACAGGTCACCTGAGAATATGAGAATTTCAAGTTTTTTTCCCGCCTGCTTTTGAAAAATAATCGTGGAAATTGACTTCCTATACATCCTGCGTGTCCAGGTGATCCACAGGCGGAAGTGCTGGGACGGAGGGGTGATCACACTTTGATTGCAGCTTTCTAGACGGCGATTCCAAACAAATATTTTTCCAACATCTATTAAACGTCGCTTTCCCGACGTTTATACAACGTCGTGAGACTTTGTTTCGACTTTCATTTGTAACTTTTCCTCAACGTTGATTAAACGTCGGATAATCGCCGTCTATCCAACGTCAAATGGCACACGTTGTTCTGACTTCAACAAACAACAAAAAACCAAACGTTGACGCAAAGTCTTGATGCTTACTGGGTAGTGTCCATCTAAATGGAACGTTTAATCACATCAAAGCTTTATCATTTAAGAGTATAAAACAAGAGACGTGTTTCTCGGCCTTAACATATTTTCAGGCATCACTCACACCAATTGCTGTTGACCCCGTGAACAAAGATCGAGCCGTAAAACACTATGCTACGTGCTAGGTGGCAAAATTCCATGGCATTTTAAACTCTTTGGAAACATGTTCTGTGTAGGAAGGTGTGTGGTGTATGTTAAAACTCGACATAATGGCCATCTTATTGGTGTTCTGTCAACAACAGGTCAAGGTCAAATCTCGAACACAAGCATTAACTACAGGTGTAAACTAAGGGAAAATTTTGCTTTATATTGATATCGTGCAAGTCAAGTATTTTTCTTTGCTTTATTTTTTTTGACAATTTGAAGTACTGCCATAAATAGAACGTGAGGAGTGTTCATATTTCTATGACAATCTATTTATATCAAACGCAAACATCATTGACGACTCTGAAGATCTGCTACAATTTTGCAATATTTGCATGGAAATGACTCAGCAAGCTGAAGAGGGTTGTGGTTTCCCCCTTTCGAAAAGGCTTGATTTAACACACCTAATACACACACCACATAATTGGGTAGGATAATTGTAATGGAGGGTTTAGACAAACAGCTTCTTACACTTCCTCGACACGAGTCTTCTCGCGGCTCTTCCCACAACCACGCAGTTCCTCAGTAATTATTTCAGTATTTATAAGTTACGCCTTACGCTGGGTACTATACATTTATAAGTCACCGAAAAGCCCATACAAAGCCCTACTCCTACCGACTGTGCGATCTTCGTGTCAAACTGAATTAATACAGGTTCTTCCGACAACACTTTTTTGTTCAGCAAAACAAATATCACGATTTTCACAATAACGACTTCTAAAAGTAGGACTTGAAAAAGTACAAGAAAAAAAAATCGGACCTGGGGTGCCAGCCAAAAAAATCGTACCTGCCGCGCCAGCAAGATTAAAATCGAAACTGCGGCGTGAGCAAAAGAATTGCGCTACATTATGGGTAGGGGGTCAAGTTGCACATGTTTGAAAATCGCTGCACTTAACTCTAATCGGCATTACAAGATTTTTCAGGAACAGCTCTAGAAAAGCAACAGTATATCAGCGGTTTTATAACCATAATCATAAATATGAGGAAAGGGGTATTCACAGGGACATATTTTATATGCAACCCAATCTCCGCAGTCAGTTTATAGGGTTAGTTTTTGGTACTTTATGTGTTACACGTGCGGAGGAAGAAAACACAGCCATTCGACAAGTGAAAATGAAGACACCTCAGTAAGACAATACATTCCATCACATAATGTAATCTACTAAAAAAAACAGTAAAAATTCAACTGAAGAACCCGAGATATTCGTGACACACACACGAACTGCTGGTCTTAGCCTAAATAGCTTGGTTCATCCAGAGATATTCGTGACACACACACGAATTGCTCGCCTTAGCCTAAACCGCTTGGTTCATCCTCATAACAAAAATTACATTAATTTACTGCATAAAACGTGCGAAAATCGCTCCGTTCCGCAAAACCTTTGCCAGGATGCGAGGCGTGATTATTCGGTGTTCAGTTCGTGGACTGGAATGTTCTTCAATATAAAGAAGAAGAAAAAAAGAATAGCACAGAATTGTGTTCTGCATTCATGTAAATCAGTGTACAATATTCCCGTCTATACCACAAATAAACGTCAAGCATATTAAGCATATTTCTCTTTATTCTTTTTGTATAGATGAGCCATATTTAATCCACTGGAAAATTTTGCAACACGAGAATCTTTTTTCTGTGTAAAGACAACTAATGATCAACTCATAGAAAGATACGAAAAACAAATAAAAAAGTGTTGATTGATTATCAAAGCAAAGAAATACAAGGCATCACCTATTAGGTACCGCCCCAACAGGACCGGATTCTAACTACGGAGGGCAACAAGGGTCTTAAGCCATGGTATGGCTGAATATTATCTATTGATCCAACGAAAAGATTTACAAATGTGTCTCCAAATTACGAAGTAGTTTTTGTGGATGAAATACCAAAAGGCAGTCATTTTAAATATTCCAACCGAATTCAAATCAAGCCTGAGCGTGCTTTTAAAACAGTTAAGCACAGCTACAATTTGGTGATAATTGGTCAAGTAGTTCTTGTATCAATCTGCCAATAAGATCTTGTGGATGAAAATTCAACATGGTGGCACGATCCCCCGTTTAACGCGGATGACCCATGAAATCGGTGCTAAGGCAGAGACATTATCCCCCGTATAACGCGGATGACCCATGAAATCGGTGTTAAGGCAAAGATATTATCCCCCGTATAACGCGGATGACCCATGAAATCGGTGCTAAGGTCGGTGGGCAAAATATTATACTACTACCACTTTCATCACGTTTTTTCACAGTTTTTAATAGTTTAATATTTTTAAATTTCGACAAAAGTTTCACATTAAAAAAACGTTATTTTGGCAATTTTCAATATCTGCTTTTCGTTGTGTGAAATTTCAAAAAATCCGATGAATAGTTTTGAAGACAAAACCTAGACGACACGTTCCATCATGCGGACAAGTTTTATTAAATTTCAAAATGCTGCCTTTTTGACAGTTTGTCATCAATCCCAACAAAAATACGACGTGACACACTTGCAATATGTGCTCTATCCGTGTGTGAGATTTCAGCACAATCCGAATAATAGTTTTGGAGATCTACCCAAATCGAAAATATACTAAGTTCCAATAATCGGGAAAAAAATCTGTCATTTTGACACTATGCCATGGATCCACATAAAAACACCATTCATTATGTGTTCTATCCTTGTGTGAAATTTCAAAACAATCCAACCTAAGCTTTCGGAGAAGCAGCCCGGACACGACGTTCCATCACGCATACAAAACGGTGTAAACGCTAAGTTTTGCTGAGTGTCAAAATCCTGTCATTCTGACTTATCATTAATCCCAACAAAATACAACGTTGCATACCTTCAATATGTGTTCTATCCGCCTGTGAAATTTCAAAACAATCCGACCTATGGTTTCGGAGATATAGCCCGGACCACAAGCGGACAGGCAGACAGACGGACCAGCTCGTTTAACTACATCCCTCCGCTATACGCGGGATAACCAAGGTGTAGAACCTTAAGTCGTATATGACGTCCTGTATTCAAGTGCCACGAAACACACCCCTTGAATGAAGTCATTGCTCAAACAATTACGCGATCTTTCGATAAAAGCGAGAGGCCACTTATCGTAATTATTTATACCCGAAGAGTTTTACTGAAATAAATAGCTGCGCCATCTTGTTTAATTGGTTTTCAGGTTTAATAGTCTGATGATGACCAGAATGACGACGATGACCATGATAATGATTATTATTATTATTGCTATTATTATTTTTTATAATTATTGCTTTAAACCGAATCTCTTTCATTACACAATTTCTACCACACTCCTCCTATACTCCTTCCCCTCCCCACCCCTTCTCCCTGGGAAATAAAGGTGATTTAATCTATAAATTATTGTCTACAGGAAACAGTTTTAAAAAATGTGTCTTACTTACGTAATTCCACGCAAACTAATCCACAGAAAGAATATATAACGGGTGATTACACATATATAGATCACACAGACACAAGTTATTTTTTTATTACACTACTCGTTTTAAACCAATATTGAATCGATCACAAAAGATATTATCCGACCAATATTACAGACCATGAGACAACGTATCCAGTTTCATTAATCGACCTGATCCATGGCGTTAAACACAAAACGGGAACGCCGCGGGTATGAATAGTTATGATAAATCCGGATGTATAAGTCCAACGAATAACGTGTACTAAAACAAATAACAGACTTTATAGAAATCAACGAGACGTATCCCAGTCGTTTCCTTATTACAGTTACCGTGCGTATCTCCGTTTTTCTTAAAAAATAAAATGACACAACTGTAAAATTTCAATCTCAAGTTCTCGTGACAATACGAGAGACAGCTATTCAAGACATTGATGGATGGGCACCCCGTGATAAGGTAGTGCCTTCAAGGCGGAAGTATTTCCACGCTATAATATACAACATTTTTTTTATTTATTGTATGTTAGTATGTTATTACGTGTGCGCCCATGCATTGTATCTACAAAACCAACGTGATTACACCGCCACCTTGTGGAATATTTCATAGTTTTGCGAAGGCGTAGAATGATCAGCAAAATAAGTCAAACAAAACAATTTCCACGCTTGACTTGTCAATATTTAAATGGCTCTTGGTTCCAATACATCAAATAAAGAAATCAATAGAACTAGGCTTGCGTAGTCTTCTCACTGGGGCAGCGCTTCGAGCAATGTTTCAGTAAAAAAAAAGTGCCAGGGGGTTTTTTTTCAGCACAGAACAGAAATGGGATCATTATCATTTTAATTTTAAAGATTTATTCTGTTGAAAAAATGTGGAAAACCACTTCGTTTATGAGCGCAGGCAATGCCCAGGAGAAGAGTTCAACTAAAAAGATAACAAAGCCTTTTGATATTTAAGAGACAAAGATACCAGTAACTGGTGACCAATAACACATGATCGGGCAGCAACAAACCTGGAACGACTAGCCTTGTGGTGAAAAAAACCCGAGAAAATTAACCCGAAGATAAAGTTACAATTCACCGCAGTGATAAAAAGCGTTGTAGGTTAAACGCTCAATATAAAGTGCTCTCTCTCTCTCTCTCTCTCTCTCTCTCTCTCTCTCTCTCTCTCTCTCTCTCTATATATATATATATATATATATATATATATATATATATATATATATATATTGTTATTATTATTATTACAATTATCATCATAATTATTATCTCATAGCTCGGAAAGTCGTTCTGAGCCCATAACGTAACCCTTTCTCTCTAAAATATCAATCGAAATTTAAATTTTTATTAATTTTCACTTTCAGCCGAATACCAAAAGGACTTTTAAATGGATTCCCCAAATCGAAGTCCAAAAAGTCATCCCTTTCCCTACTTTAAGGACGATACCGTCGCACAGTTTTAAGTCATATCTGGGCGGTGTAGGCAATGCGTGTGCAGTACTACAGTTAAACTATGATAACTACGAGGCAGTGATGTCATACACACCACCAGAAACACTTCTGCTCTGTTCTTCTAGCATTCACGTCTCCAGTTATGACTTTATGATTTTAAGATTTTAAACCACAATGACTCATCGCTACAGTAGTCAATTGATTAAATTCTCCAGGCATATTACGCTGGTGCACGAACCCCAAACTGCTTCTTTTGCACCTGTGTAAATTAAATAAAGAACCCCAAGGTATCTTTTGGTCCCAAAGAATGCAGTCTAACCGAATATAATAATTACCCTTGCGCTATTGCATTCCTATTGTAAATTAAGTTTTGTTTATGAGTAAATAAAGTCTAGGAAAAGAAAAACAAAAGCCCGTGTTTGTTTCAACGGCAAAGTGATTAAAGTGATCAACAATCTGATCGGAACGTGTTTACTCCGCGCATATGTCAGTTGATTTTGATTTAAATAAACAAAAACCAAAAATTTCCAAAAGAATCATAGAATTTTCCGGTTTTTATTTACTTAATGTACGGCATCTTATGCTTTGAGCATTGGCCTCCAAGGTGACTATCACGGTGACTATCACGGTGACTATCACGGTGACTATCACGGTGACTATCGCGGTGACTATCACGGTGACTATCACGGTGACTATCGCGGTGACTATCACGGTGACGATCACCTGACCATCCTCAAACTGAGCATCGTCACAAATCTTTCACACAAATAAACAGTCTCGCGGACTTTAAATATCAATATTTATTTACTAAATGTATTGCACATTTTCTTTCAAATTATAGATCACAGCTGTAGCCACAGTTCCTGTCTACCCTGCCTCTTCTTCTGGCGTCCAGAATACCATTCAAATCGAAAAGCCAAGCGTGCACATCACTTACCACCAAGGTTTATGGTAAGTGGTCGTGCCCTTGAAGTACAGAAGTGATATCAAACAATGGAAATGATTAAGTGAATGTGAAAAACTTTATCACTTATGTTCTGCAACACGCAAAGTGGACATACGTATGTGTATAATTAAACACTATATAAAAGGTGACATTTTACGCACCTCATAAATACGATGCACCAGGCAAGTTATTTACTGCACGGTTGGAATGAAACACTTTGTATCTCCAGCAAAATGACCCCCGGTTAGTTGCACAGTCACTGTACAGACATTTACGAAGTTCTACGGTGTGACATTTAAGTCTTGCATTTCCACGTCTGTATATGTTGTAAGATACAAATTAATCAAACTTAAATTTCGAAGAAAATGTGCAGCAATAGCGAAAACAAAACAACAAACTTTGATAAAAAAAATGATGGAAAACATTTTAAGAACGCAAATTTAGAATGTAAATAGAACCCCTTCTTATTCAAATAACCTACAAAAACATCAAAACGGGGTTTAATTATACAAAACATTTGAGACCAAAGCTACTTTGTAAGGTTAGACTAAACTGACGCAAAAGACACTAGATTTATCTTCATTTTAATTAAACAGGATACACCAATAAATAAAATAGCTCTCCTTTCGAAGGTAAACAAAGGAAGAACGAATATGGCTACATCTCCCCTGTGACAACAACAAGAGAAAGTCGAAGCGCGTTACATCACGGGTTACATCACAGACACTTGCACAACCATTTCATTTATCGATCGATTTTTTTTTATTCCACGTTACCTGAAAGAAGGGAAAATTATATTTGGACTTGAAAGGTTTTAATGTGGATTACGTCATCACTTCATGACAAAATTTCAGGATCCAAATAGGTAAAAAGTCTGAATCAAATGCAGAACGGATTCGGACAAAATGCTTGTCAACAGGGCCAAAAGGTTGAAATTACAGCGATCTAGGTATAGTTTCGGGATAACACGGATATCTAGTGGGGCTGAGTTCTCAATTTCTTTACGTGTTACATAATCCTTATAGTGACACTCCACTGGAATTTTCCCGGGTGAAGGGGGGGGGGGAGCTTTTCGTATCATATGTTACAGTGCGTGTCCAAAAAGACGAGTGTCCGTGGACATTGTGCCCAGCCGAAAAAGCGACGACATTACAAGATGAAAAAAAAACCGACGAATTTTGACAAAATCTGCATTAGGTAGAGGGCTTCATGGGCAACACCGTTATCAAAACTAATCGGGCGCAATCTGTGGGACGAGCATCACCTTATCTGTGTGTGTGTTTCTCTTACACCTATTAGTTTATTTGGCCAGTTTTTTCGAACCGATAACAAAAATACTACAACTGCACTGTAGTAATACAACGTATTAAGTATTAAAATTTCTGGCTTCATATCTGCTATGGCTTAAAAAACAGCAATTTTTCATTAAAAAAAAAAAAAACAAACAAAAACGATAAATAACCGCACATCGCACAGCTAAAATACATGTTCTCTTTTCTCGAAGGTTCACATTTTATATCGACAGCACATTAGAGCAACAGTAAAAATACAGCAGGAATGTAAAAAACAGCGGTCAGACGACTGGTGAAGGCCAATCAAGAAAGAACATTGTGTTTCGTTTTGTTTTGCTTTTTATTTATTTATTTATTTATTTATTTACTTATTGTTATTTATTTATTTATTTATTTTACCGTTTTGGTAAATATTCTGGCCAACTTGCCAAAAATATACAAACTGAATGGAGGAATACCCAGAGAACAATTCCTGTCAAATTTCAAAACAATCAATTTTAGTGAAGCCGACGAAGTCCGCTGGGCTAAAAAACGCGGGAAAAGGGGTAATTTTGAGACCAGATGCGGTTCGCGGGGAGTGCTAATTTCGTTAAAAAGGGGGATAATCTTCATTCAGTAGTCCAGGTTTCCCATAAAAGGAGAGGTACTTTCAGAACTGCACTCCGCGTTTGGTTGGAAAAGGGTGTTATTTCAAAATTAGCAGTCCGCGTTTAGTGTTACCGATCGGTACAGGAGTATGGACATACTACAGTTTCCGAAATCTGTCATGAAAAATCCTTCACGATGAAGTGTGGTAGGGTGTGGAGAGGGAGGTGTGCGGTGGGGAGGGGGGGGGGTATTTTAGTTTACCCTCAGGAACAATCCTTCACGATCAAGCGGGGTAGTGTGTGGAGAGGGAGGTGTGGGGGGGACGTATTTTAGTTTACCCTCAGGAACAATCCTTCACGATTAAGCGGAGCAGTGTGTGGAGAGGGAGGTGTGGGGTGGGGGGGGGGCTATTTTCAGCTTACCCTCAGGAACAACCCTTCACGATCACGCGTTCGTTTGTGAGACAAGAGACAAATGGAAACCACTAGTTTCTGCTTCAGTGGGAGACGGAAGTGTTTTTTTTTCACAAAGTCTCAACCACAAGCAAACAAGAAAATAACACCCCCACCCCACAAAAAATAACGAAACTAGAGGACATAATAGATGTTTTCAAGTAGAACGTAAACTGACTAGGCGATTTCCCGGCCCAGATTAAAAGATACTACAACGCCAAGACGAGCCGTGGGAAACGGCAGCATGCAACCATTTGTGTGTATCATTTGTATGTGAATCAGTTATTACAGGGCAAAAAGTTGACTTTTCAGCTCGGGGTCCCGCGGGACCCAAAGTTCTGAAACCAGGGGTCCCGAGGTAAAGTGGTGGGGTCCCGACATTTTCAGGCAATGCAAAAAAGTTAAATTTATAAAATCAATTTTATTGCAACAAAAAAATAAACCCGATTAGTGATATCATGCAAATCACAAAACTACTACTTCTAACAACAAAAAAGAAACACTGAATGATGCTACATTAAACAATGAAAAAAATAATTCATTTTCGTTCTTAGCGGTGATATTGAATAGTTGCAAGAGAACGCCGTCTTTTTTCTGGGGTCCCGCGGGACCCCAGGGTCAAATTCCAGGGGTCCCGAGCCGATTATCAGGGGTCCCCGGGACCCTGTGAACTTTACGCCCTGAAATTATTACTATCATATTACATCTTGTTGTTATAAAACAGGTGACCTCTGAGATATCTTTCTGGTGTGTATAAACACAGCGGATGAATATTTTGAAAAGTAGTCCCTCACTTTTATGAGTACTATTTTCAAGGAATCCCCAGTGAGTTTGCAGAGTAAAACGGTGCTATACACAACAGACCGAACCGCCGTAGAGGTTGGCTGTTGGACAACAACGTATCACTTCTAGTATTAACACCGATGTGGTTTTTATCCAGGCATACAGGAGCCGCGGGAGTCGTTCAAGCCCCAGCTACTTTACTTAAGGGCATTATTATTATTATTATTATTATTATTATTATTATTATTATTATTATTATTAATACTGTTATCATCATCATTATTATTATTAGTAGTACTGTCATTATCATCATCCTCATCATTATTATTAGTACTGTCACCATCATCATCATCATCATCATCATCATCATCATCATCATCATCATCATCATTCTTCTTATTATTATTATAATTATTATTATTATTATTATTATTATTATTATTATTACGGCTTACGGGCTGTCAAGTTAGTTTAGATGACCTACGCTTGGTTAGGAGTGGGCGGGAGGAGGGGCTGGTGGGGGCATTCGGTGCTATGCAGGTCAAGCACTTCCTTTACTACAAATCAGACAGAGATTCATCAATCACCTTTTCCCAACCCCCCCTAGAATATATTTCAAATCTCTGCATTCAGCTTTTAAATTCAAACCTGTTTCCAATGCATGGCAATCTTAAACCCCCGTTGAATACACAATGAACATACAAACTTTTAATCGCTTCCGCCCTCTTTACATGCCCTGAAAAAAAATGCCTAAATGCATGAACTTTCCTTAAGCAGGTCATGGAAATGCAAGCATGTTTTAAAGAACCAATAACCCCTAATAACCGCCAAAGTCCCGTTTTTTTTATAAGTTAAGCGATTTACTGCTTTAATATCTTTAGTTTTCAGGTTGGAAAATGGCACAAGCGACTTACGGTTTCGTGTAACATATTTCAAAAAGAGAAAAACCTTGGCAGATATTGTGAACACTTTTTAATGGCGTATTATGCCACAGGAAGGATTTTCATGCAATGCGCATTGACGACTGGACTTTTTTGCACGGAAAACTGTTGTTATTCTTCAAACTGCTATTCATAAATCAAGATGGATTATGTGCTAAAACGTTCTTAAATATTCTAAGTTGGGTTATTTTACACTTGCCGCCTACTTGGCCATTGAATCTTGAGATTTCAGGAAATGTGTGCATGCTTTTTTCAGACCACTTAAAACTTAGTAACAGGAAAATCCCAGCAATCGTCTATTCACACCGCTTAAGTCAAAGGTCAAAACGCAAAAACACTCAAGGACAAATTTTGCCTATATAATTGTCCTTTAGGGCTTAACTCGTTTTCTTTAAGGACACAAGCCAAATGTACCTAAGACGAGTACTGTTTGCTACGTAACAGTGTAGCTTACGTCATTACGTTCACAAGTACACAAACAAACGCGTATGTCCTATTCACTGCAAATGCAGACGGGAAGGGTGTTTTTTTCTACTGCACAACGACATGGCAAAATAAAAATAAAGACTGGCTTCTGATAAGTAACTTTTCTCGCTCCTTAAGGCCTTTTCCACATGCCTTAAGGGCTTAACACACAAATCGAAAGTCAAAAAGGAAAAAAAACTTATTTGCAAGACCAAAAAAAAAACGACTTTACTTTATGACTTTTAACTTTTGGTTAAGCAGTGTAAATAGACCTTAACATGCAGTTTATCATTAATACCATTGTTTTTATTATTTATGTACTCATTTATTCGTTTTTTTAACACTCCTACATAACTAAAAGAACATATTCTGAAAGCAGTCCTCCACGTCAGTTTATTTTTATTCCTTTGTTGATTCTTCATTATGCCTGTGTAATGTTTATGCTCTGGTGTCTGCGTTTTCTATCATGTCTACATTTTTATGTTTTTTGTTTTTTTTTGGTCGCATATACCAAAATTTGCCAAATGTCATTGTGCATATAATATAAAATCAAACTATATTCATAACAAAAAAAAACTAGAAATATGTCCGTCGGAACACGGATTCCCCGTCAAAGGGATAAATTAGTGAAATTCAAACAACTCCAGGAAATGGTGGTAATTATTATACCATTAACTGTGAACAATAATGTTACAATCTGTCTAGCAGTGATCTTCTAGTAGTGACCTTCAATGGCCGCTCAATGTCATCAAAATACAAACACAAAGAGAGGTCACTCATATGAATACTAAGGCCAAGTTTTTTTCAAAACGGTTCGCAGACTTTGGCAAAATCATGTTCGCAAATGCATATCAGTACTGAAAGTAAAAATCGAAAGTCCAAAATTTAGTCCGCCCAGGGGGACATCAATCCACGCACATCCTGAGCCAGCAAAATTCCAGGGGTACACATAAGGATTTTTTTACCCTCGCCAATTTGGCGAAGGACGTTCAGCTCACCTTCGCCAAATCGAATTCACCTTCGCCAAATTAACCCTCTTACTATAACTGTAACTTAATTTGTTAATTGCAAAAATGGCAATCTGTGATTAGGTATAAATCGATAAGGGCACAATTATGGTGTGTAAAAATGGTCAAGTTGAACGAGTGTCGTCACTGTTTGCGTTTGTCAAAAGGATAGCTGCGCATTCATTTCACATTCACCTAAATCAAAAACAAAGCATATTTTGATTTTATTATAATAACTTTCGCTAAAATTCACCTTCGCCAAATTGGCGAAGGTGACTCTGTTCACCTTCGCCAAATGGATTTCACCTTCGCCATGGCGAAATGCGAAGGTCTCATGTGCACCCCTGAAATTCGTTTATAGGACTTGGCTGAATTGTGCTCACAAGATTCATATGAAACCAGGTTAACACTGGAAATTCAAGATCCAATGGTGGAAATGTAAGCAACCTGAGAGTTCATCGATGTGAGCACTCACATCGAGTTCATATCACTCTATATCTACCCTGAAGGCACTGTAGAAAGTAAAAATTCAAAGTCCTACGGTAACCTTCAAACAGTATTGAAGGCCACCAAAAGCTTATCAGCCCCAGAAGTGATCTATATAAACACTGACACTGCTTCCTTACGAATGCTTTATCAGAATCGTGCCTACAGGGCGAGCATGGGGCACAGACAGACGGAGAGACGGTCAAGTTGAAACCATTAGTTTGGTCGGAGCATACATATGTTTAAGATGAACCACTGACACTTAGATCTGCAGGTACAAAGGCAAAGACTACAAGTATGTAAAACTGACTAAGTCCCCCGTAGGCGTGCAGTTCCAGGATTTCAATAGAAAAGTTTAAAAAAATAACATATGTCTGGCCTAAGATCTCTGGATTTTCGACAAAGTCCCTTGGGCACATTTTTCGGCGACTAGCAAAACCTATACCCAGGTGTACAACTACACCCTATACTCTTTCTCTGCGCAAGGTTGAAATGGAATTCCTCGGGTAGTCTTTGAGATCTATCGCACAAAAGACATCCTATTCAGATGTTGACGGCCTAAGATATTTGGATTTTCGACGAAGTGCCTAGGACACAATTTTTGGCGGCCGGCAAAACCTACATGCAGGTGCACAACTACACCCTATATTCTTTCCCTATTCAAGGTTTAAATGGAATCCTTCGAGTAGTTCCTGAGGTCTATCGCACAAAAGACATCCTATCCAAAATGGTGACAGACGGCTCGACGGACGGACCCGAATTCACTAGACCCCGCTTTACGCTACGCGGCGGCAGAGAACTAATAACCAGCAATACACAAAACATCCACAAGGCAGGTATATGGCAACTACATGCGGATCTTATGGACAACTTTCGGCACAAGATACAAGTATCACGACCAGTACTCGGCAAAACATGCAGGTACCACAGTGAGGACTCAAACAAAACATGCAGATATTATGATCAGTACTCAGAAAAACAGGCAGGAATCATGACCAGTATCCCACAACCAAGCTCTTTGGTCACCGTGACTCCAATGTCCTGATTCACACTTTTTCTGCTATTTTTCTTAATATGACAATGGAATATTTTACAAAACCGCTGTAACAATTCGAATGTCGGTGCTTTAAAGTACAGGTTTTGACAAATCTTTCATATATGCAAATTACTCAGTTTTCTTTGAAGCACTCTATTATTGCCAAAGACAAACTTTTAAATTTTTTGCCATTTAAATTATAAAGATATTATTACCTAAAAAACTGACACTATATTAGGTTCTTTCTTTCCTTTTTTGCCACATGCTTTTAAAGGACAATAGAATCGTCACAATACCTTACTATATATAGAATTAGTTGTTGCAATAAATTCAATTCCTTTATAATCCGCCAAACTTCAAAGCTGATATAAAATTGCAACTTTACACGCAACGTTTGGAGACAAAATATTCCCAAAAATTATTAACTAACGCGTTTTTTTTCTACAAACGCCATTTATTAAATAAGAATCTGAAGCAACTAAGAACTGTCGATAAATCGAAACATCGCAGAAATCAACTTTTTCTATAAAAAAGAGTGAACAATAATTAAGCTATGTAATTTGTTATTTTTTGTAAAGTGGAAAACAGAAAGTGTTTGAAATTTAATTCATATTCAGTTGCTTTTTAAACAAGCATGTCCAAGGACGTGATCCAGCCGAGTTACCAAACAAGGAAAGAGAGAAAAAAATCTGAAACGAATACTGTTAGGCCAAAAAATGAAGTATGTAAAATGCATTTAATTCGAATTTGGAAGCTACGCGAAAGGGATGTTGGAGAGGTTGGGTTTTGACGATTCACGTATTTATCGACAATCACACAATTGTACAATTTCGGCATTTTTTTTTTTTTTTTTTTTTGTCTTTTGTGAAAAAAAAGCAAACTTCGGGTGGAGAAGCATCTAAGAAAATTTCGATTAAAATTTTATAACTATTTGAAAAAGACTGAGAGAAATGAATATTTCAACAATTCAGTTGTTTACTACCATTTATTCCAGTTTTTGCCAAACTTCAAAGTTCCGCCATTTCGGCAGTTTTTGGCGAACCGCGAAAAAAATAATAGCCTGGTAGGCGAACCCCTAGGAAACATCCCTGCGTAACATCTAAACAATTGGTGCAAAACTGTAGGAGGAGTAGCATTTTAAAAATGGGTCAAAACGAGCACAATAAGTGCTGCCATTTTGTCAGTTTTTCGTCAATCGTCAAAAAAAGTAATAGCCAGGTGGGGACCACCCAGGGAACATTCCTGCGTAATATCAAAACGACTGGAGCAAAACTATAGGAGGAGTAGCGTTTTAAAGAAAAAGTTTAACATACGCACATACATTCAAGCCCCGTATAGTGATACGACTAACCCAGCCCGACAAAGTCGGCTGGGTTAAAAACTATTGTTAGTTCGTGTTGAGCCTACCGATATATGACTTTTTTTAAATATAAGATTTGTTTGTTTTCACCACATAACGTTTTATTTCTTAAATGCAATAAATTGATTTGTTTATATTGTTCACACCATACAATAAATACAGTAATGAGAAACTGTCGACATTCGATTTATCAGTAGTCTATTCCGGAAAAGCCCACCAAAAATATCTAGTTTGTTATCTCCTTTAGAACTCTTTAAATATATTTTAAAGCTTAAAATAACACATTGTTTACAATTTATATTTACTGTTTTACTTTATTCCAAGTTTGTTTGACCTTGAGCCTTAGTTTTACGCGTTGCGCACTTCCACTGAAAACGACCCTAACTGTATCATAACGAAAATTCCAATTACTCAACCCTGACAAATCGGACCCGCTGAAAACATTTAAAAATGTGACAATGCCAAGAGAAAAAGAAAAGCAAGGTAATTTTAAGTGGGTAACTCAGCTAACAGTCAGCGCCGAAAATTCGAAAAACAACGCGACAAACTAGAGCCTCAGTAAGGCAGGACCCCCCGAGAAGCAGAAAAAGTAAAATGCATGAAAAAGTTACAGGTAAAAATTAACCATTTTTGACAACTTTCCTCACGTGAATTTTTGGCAGATTTTCAAAATAACAACTTCAATTTATATATCTATAACACACTTAGAATAATCCTTAAAACACATGCAAAATCTGCAAGGTGTCCTGAAACTCCACCACATTTGAATATTTCTTAAACAGGCATTAACTACAGACCATACGTAAATCGCAACGTTAAAAAATAGTCCCATGTATTTCTGAAACAAACGTCGAATGCAGAAATAAAAATACCACATAGTAACGGCCACACAAACATCTTGTCACGGGCTAAGTTCAAGCAAAAAATTCACAATTTTTGACAAGTTCCCACGACGTCAATTTCTGGCCGATTATGACAATAATATCACGTTGCACATCTTCAATATATATATTTTCACCATGCAAGGTTTCAGATTTCTATGACATACCTTTCTATGAGAAGTCGGCCCGACAAAACTTAGTACTTTTTGCGGACAGACGGACGGACCAGCTCATAACTATATCCCTCCGTTTCACTGGGGGGGGGGGGGGGGATAATTAGTACCTCTGTGAGATAAACCCTCCTCGTGATGAAAAACAATCATGCCAGCTTCATAGATTTTTTTCTCTCAAACCCCTTTTTTACGTACTATTTTATATCAAGATTTTTCGTGCGGGTATTTAAAGAACAATTACAACGCGCACCGACCAATAGGCCCCGCAGCTTTCTAACACCGTTACAGTAAACCGCACTAAACCCCAGGAAATATATCACTCCCAATATGACAAACTACAGCGGAAAAAAATCACCAGTGCTTGGTTATTACAGCTGGTTCGTTTATCTAGAATATTCGGATTCTAAAGTTTAACTGTATACTTAAACTTAGCAGGCTTCTGAAATATTTTTTGCCCTTCTACAGTGAATAGTCAATTATCGCCAAAACACATAAAGAACATCTCATTATCTTAACAAAGAAAAGTCAAAATAGATACGATCAGACGTGTAAGTTTCTTTAGATATTATAATGTCGTTTGTCACTATCACTTTATTCTTGAACCCTTTCGAAGATGTCTTATTTTTCCTTTTATTTAGAGGGTATTTTTAAGGGGGTTTCGAGAGGACGATGATCACTTCAAGGTTATATTTGATTTCAAACCTATCTTTTTTTATTCACCAAAAGCTAGACCAGGATGCATGGGAGAACACAATAGTAGCGGTATTTTAGTTTATATTAACATAGTTCGTACACAATTTTTTTCTTAGAAAAGACACCGTGTGCCCGTAAGGCATTTGAATAGGTACAAAATGGGGGGAGAGGACAAGTGACTGGATGAGGTAATCTTGCTTTTGACCATTCTCTCGGTCAATCTCCTCACGATTAGTTTAAGAATACACGCACTTTCACCATATTGGACGGAATTCTGGATTGTGTGGGATTCTTTGTACTACATTTGTTTATACGCCGGAGTACGGCATTAAATTTGAAAGTACTGTGCTAAACTGAGACCTAATCTTGTCATCGTTCACATAGAAAGCGAATGTTTCAGCATAAAAAGGGATCAGACGAATTTACTTAATAGTGTCTGTGTATCTAATTTATTATTATTATTATTATTATTATTATTATTATTATTATTATTATTATTATTATTATTATTATTATTATTATTATTTCATACTTTCTGCTGCCTCAACAATCACTGAGATGGTTAATCAGCAGAACAAACAACTGAGCAGTGGGTATAATTCTAAGTTACTTTATTGTGCCGGTGCTTTCAGTCTTCAGTATACCGTTTCTCACTGACAAAACGACATGCTTGGGCCCGATCAGGTACCGTTCTGTCCTGATGTCCGACATCGCTATATCGACGGTGGACAACAAGGGATGCCCTTTAATTCGCATCACTTGGAACCGACCAAATGAATCGAATTGTCCAATTGTTTCAAAATTCGTGTGAAAACAGCCTGAATATGCAAACTGGAATCCGAAAGCAGGCCGAATATGCAAACTGGGATCCGCAAAAAAGGCTGAACATACTGGGATCCAAAAACTGGAAACGGGTAAAACGAATTATCCGTGGACGAATTTACGAGCATCTTCTGCGCATATAATTTTGAACGAATGTTGCCGAAAATTCATGTGAAAATGAGATCTGAAATTTCGTGCATATAAAGCGATCAATTGAATTATCCGTGTACGAATTCACGAGCATCGAATGTGCAGTGTACGCAGATTGAAATGAATGTAATCGAAAAATCGCTTCTAACTAGTTTTAGTTCCAGCTGCTACTTAAAGTATTTTTAAATATATATAATTTAACTTTAAACATTCCGTACAGGTTTCTATTGACATCTTCATCACTGCTGTTAAATTTGTGCATTGGTGAAATATTTTGTTCCTGTAGTATCTTGCCAAACTGAAGTTCAACTTTGGAAAGACTTTAGCTGACGTCATCAAGTGTTCAAATTTGTTGCGGACATAATCATAAAATCAACGTATAAGAAAGATGACATAGTACACAAAGAGAGGGTGATCTGAGGTCGCTCACGAATCGACTAGATAACGCCATCTTTTCAATGTTCCAAATCTACAAGTGCACATGCACTTTCTCAATCGATGCAAAAACGAAAACAAAACAAAACAATTTTAAACAGCATATAATGATCAACTCGTTCTGTAATTAGAATCCCCAATAAGTCTTCAAGAATGTGTACTGAGCACCTAAAAACTACTGTAACAATAGGTATCTCGTATCTTACATCCTCATCGATAAACGTATGTACTCATGTACTTAAGATTTTTAGTGATTTCCAAATGTGAAATCACTAAAAAACCAGTAGTAAGAAAAGAAAAAGAAATTTACTCACTGGTGAGAAATGGATGTACAGATCCCACTGTATTCTAATCACACTATGACTTTCTATTCTCAATCAGCGTGTTTTATGGCCGATGCATTAAGTACAAAGGCATTTCAGCGATTAGATAAGGTCAATATGAAGATAATAAGGCACGCATATTCTCTTCATACATATCCTTATTCAACCTTTACACGTCTTCTGTGTATTTATAATAAATAGCAAAACAATTCCACGCCAAAACATTGTAATTCAAAATATTCCAAATAGAGAACAGGCACAGAAAGGGGCGAGGGGGCGGGAGACAGGGGGGGGGGTGCCAAAAGATGTTCACCAAATGTTAAAGAATAATCCTTGGGGTGGGGGGGATAGGGGGAGGGGGAGCACCCGATATTACATGTGTTACCATGCGTGTCCAAAAATTAAACGTAGAGAAAGGAAATAATTTTTAGGCCCGCGCGGAGTGCCAATTTCGGTTAAAAGTGGGGGGGGGGGGGGGGGGAAGGGGAGTAATTTCCATTCAGTACTCGGCTTTTCTCAGAAAAAATGCGTTCTTTCGGAACTGAACTCCGCAATCAGTTAATAAAACTGAAACTTAGCACTCTACGTTTAAAGGTCTTTTTTAAAAAATCTTTGAACGTGAGTGACCCCCCTCCTCCATGCCCCCCTTGATACTCTTCCCCCCCCCCCCCCCCCCCGGAGAAGAATATTTTCGCACTTACTTCAACTCGAAGTCCTAAAGATTTATCCTTGCCTTTGATATGCCAATGTTGGACAGGAATTTGTTCCCTCGCGAGCCTTGGCTTCCTGTAAAAGCGACTGCACACAAGTCATTGAAAATGCTTCATTTCAAAATTTTAAGCATTGTTCATTGTTAACGGATTTCTCGCTTTAGTAGATTCATCCTTGCTTCCAATGCACTCGTTAACGTAACGTCAAATGCGTATTGAAAGTATTCCTCTTTTTAAATATCTTTCTGTGTAAATTACATTCATTTATTTATCTTTCCAATACAAAATTTAAATTGATTCAAGTTTCTTTCCTTTCAAGTGCGCCAAAAAAAAAAAAAAAAAAAAAACGATCACAAAGTGCTATGTTTTATTTCTTTTTTAAACATATCCCATGATTTTCTTCCTATTTATCCTTGTCTCACATTAAATTGACGTACGTCGCTGACTACGGACCGGCCCCTCATCAATATATATCCTGGTGATACACTTCGTCATTTCCAAACGAGATCATTCACTGTAAGTAGACGCTTAATTTTTTATAACTTGATATTCCTCCCTGTCATTTTCCATACATCATTGACTCCCCTTTCGCGCTGTAAATATAAATGATGTGAAGGAGAGACATAAACAATACAACCAATATGACAAACTACCCTCTGTTTTAATAAGACCATTAAAAACTTGATACAAGCTCTTTTTTACTTTTATCCATGACGTGACATCAGTTTTACAAGTAAATATCAAGTATACGGACCCCAGACAAGGAATAAAAGAAGTGAATAGGGATTAGCGCGTAAGCTGAGCCGCTGTTGTTGTCCTTTATCAACAGACAGGGACAAGAACCGCCATGTTCGCCTGCGGGCATACCCCAAAGAAAAAAAAAAACAACCTATTTCTACCTATACAATCCAAATAAGTTATTATTTATCTACTGAGAGATATCATGTTGCCATTAAGACACAGAGCCAATATTTGCAGAATAAATTAAAGAAAACATAAAACGGAACCAACAGAATGCTTGAATGTGATTAACAGTAACTTCCAAATATGCACTTATTTTTAATTTATCTGGCGAATCCAGGTCACAATCCCCCCCCCCCCCCCCCACCCCCCAACCCCGAAAAAACGTGGGTGCGTTCCCGTAAAATTTTACTTAACATCTGTATACATTTATGTTATTTTTGTCTTCCAGTAAAAAAAAAGTATTGTGGCGGACTCAACCTTCCCCCCCCCCCCCACCACCCCTCTCCCCACCACACACATAGAATTTGAGTCCATTGAAAGAAAGATGTGCAATGCAAATAATGAAACTTTGTTGGTGCAAACCTCTTCAAATCTTTTCAAAGTCCAAAACCGGCCATGTGCAAAAATTTTCTACCAACAATATTTTATGTCATATTTAACTTTGCAAAAAAAAAGCCATTTGTCGTTTCACATCTGATGTCATACACAGTTTATTTCTATTAAGGAATTCAATTTCCACAACTTAAATTTACATGTTATTTGCATATAAATCACTGCTAAACTGGTCATTTCATTTACTTGGATGGGTCAACAAATAGATAAGGAGATTACCGCGACGAATGGAGGCGTTTAGAGAGTGTTCTGTGCCGTTGCCCTAAGATCACTCCTGTACAACCATTCATTGATATTCCCTCCAGCCTTTTTCTCCCCATATTCAACAGGATCTTTAGGACGATATACACAAGCTATACAAGGTTGACTATCTCTTTCTTCATAAATCTAACACACTACACTGTAATTTGAAAAGCATAATGTTACAATTTAAGTGTGGAAACTTTCAAGCCCTGTCGTTATAGTTCGTTATTAATACAGGCTATCATATATCATCGCTCTTGAACTATTTTGAGACTTTGCACTGAAAAGGAAACGAAATGACAACAGCAATTTCCAATGATTATCTAAAGATGATTTGAATTTTTTAAACATTAAGATCGACGTATTCCATAAATCAACACGTCCAGGGACATCGGGCAAGCAGAAAGGCAGTCTGGAGTTGAAACACTACGCCGCAAACAAGAACGCTTTAAACTTGACTGGCCAATGTTTTTCTTAAAACAAAAACGGATATGTCTCCCCCACCCCCCCCCCCCCCGCCCCCAATCAGCCGCGTGGAAAAAATTCCTTGTTTAAAAGTACAACATTGGCGAGCCCAAAAAATTGAAAAAATGGCTGAAAATACATTTTTACAGAAAATAAAGAAAAATTTCGCAGTAAATATTTCCACTATATCTGGGTTCTTCTTGCCACGTTTCAGACTAATTCAACAAACTATTTCGGAGATATCGCAACAATATGGCCCAAAAAGCTAAAAACCAAAAATTTAAAAATTCGCCAAAAATACATTTACAGCGGAAATGAAGAAAAACTTTGCATTATACATTTGTGCTATATGTGTGTTCTTCTTTTAACATCTGAGCCAAAATGAAAAAAATGCACGAACTCCCCCCCTCTCCCCCCCCCCCCCCCCCATGGTAAAAAATTTGCCAAAAATAGAATTTTTGAAGGAACGACAAAAACAAATAACACGGGCATCATCTAGACATGTACCCCAATATGTATGTATGTTTCGAGAAAATTCAACTCATTAATTTCATAAGAACTCACTGCGGAAAGACGGAAGGACAGACAGACGGACGGACGGACAAACACACCAAATGCTATACATATCTCCCTTAGGGGGAGACATATAATGAAAATGATTGAGATTACAGTTGATAAAAAAACATACGCATACACCTAAACGGTTTGAATAAAATCTCCATTCCCACCTTTATTTTCTCTCTTTCTCTCTCTCTCTCTCTCTCTCTCTCTCTCTCTCTCTCTCTCTCTCTCGACAGACAGATGGATAAAGTGCCATATAAGAGCATTTAATAATAACTTCTATATATATATATATATATATATATATATATATATATATATATATATATATATATATTCAAAGCGAGTGTGTCTGCAGCTGAAAGTAACAGTTGACATGCACGTACACTGGGTATTTATAAGTGAATATCTGCCATTCCCAGCCAAACTGGATCTGAACAAGACTGTCAAGTGACAGTGGCCCAGTTGAGGATTCAGTCTTGTGCCTTTTGGAAAATGGTAAGACAGTCTGATCTGGTTGAATGTTTTTTTTTTATATTAAATTATGCTGAAATTATGAAAACTTCTGAATATTTGTAACAAATGGGAAAAATACAGACACAGGAATTTTACTGCAATTTGTTATTAAATTCAAACAGAAGTCAGATGTAAAAATTAAAATAAAGTCCTTTCTTTTATTACTTATCTTGGGCCTTGTTTCAAGTGAGTATAAAAATGTGCATACAGTTTTGGAACATCCTATCCAGAACACGGTACGATATTTGTCAAATAAAAACATATATGTAAAAACAGGAATTTTTCTCCAATTTGTTTTGTGATATCAAAGAGAAGTGGAACTCCAAAATTTAAATAACGTTCTTTCTTATATGCACTTATCTCGAGCCTTTTGTTGCATACGATTACTTAAACATGGATTCCTATCCAGGGTGGTACTAGGCCAGCGTTTAATTAAAAATCGATAAATGATCGGGTGAGGAATATCCAGACCCTGGATAGTCTACCCTGACAGGCGTACTTCAAATGCCCTGGTAAACTTCAAAGCGGGGGGTTTGTGGACCCTAATTAATTCTAATTTGCGTGGGAAAAATGAAAAAGAGGCTATCGACCACCCGAAAAATATCACATTTATCATATTGTCGGGTCATATATTTGCTTCCTGCACCTTTAAGATAAAAATTACAACTTTCTTGCATTATGCTCAATATTACCTATTATCGCCCACCCGAAATATATCATATTTATCATATTTTCGAGTCACAGAATTGATACCTGCAATTTTAAAGCGAATATTACAACTTTCTTGCATTATCGCCCAATGTTCCCTATTATCGCCCATCCGAAAAATGTCATATTTATCATATTTTCGCGTCCTAGAATTGATTTCAGTATTTTTAAAGCAAAAATTACAACTTTCTTCCATTATAGCCAAATGTTCCCTATTATCGGCCACCGGAAAAATAGCATATTTATCATATTTTCGGGTCACAGAATTGATTCCTGCACTTTTAAAGGAAAAACTACAATTTTCTTCCATTTTCTTCCATTATCGCCCATCCGAAAACTATTATATTTATATTTTCGGGTCATAGAACTCATTCCTGCATTTTTGAAGCGAAAATTACAACTTTCTTACATTATCGCCCAATGTTTCCTATTATCGCCCACTCCAAAAATATTAATTTATCATATTTTCGGGTCAGAGAATTGCTTCCTGCAATTTTAAAGCGAAAATTACAACTTTCTTGCATTATCGCCCAATGTTCCCTATTATGGCACAAACGAAAAATGCCACAGTTATCATATTTTCGGTTCACGGAATTAATTCATGCACTTTTAAAGCGAAAATTGCAACTTTCTTGCATTATCACCCAATGTTCCCTATTATCGCCCATCCGAAATATATCATATTTATCATATTTTCGGGTTATAGAATTGATTCCTGCACTCTTGAAGCGAAAATTACAAATTTCTTGCATTGTCGCCCAATGTTCCCTATTATCGCCTACCCGAAAAATATCATATTTATCATATTTTCGGGTCATAGAATTGATTCCTGCACTTTTAAGGCGAAAATTACAACTTTCTTGCATTATCGCCCAATTTTCCCTATTATCGCCCACCGGAAAAATATCATATTTGGCATATTTTCAAGTCATACAATTGATTCCTGCACTTTTAAATCGAAAATTACAACTTTCTTGCATTATCGCCCAATGTTCCCTATTATCGCCCACCCGAAAAATATCATATTTATCATATTTTCGGGACATAGAATTGATTCCTGCACTTTTAAAGCGAAAATTACAACTCTCTTACATTATCGCCCAATATTCCTTATTATCGCCCACCCGAAAAATATCACATTTATCATATTTTCGGGTCATAGAATTAATTTCTGCACTTTTAAAGCAAAAATTACAACTTTCTTACATTATCGCCCAATGTTCCCTAATATCGTCCACCCGAAAAATATCATATTCATCATATTTTCGGATAATACAATTGATTCCTGCACTTTTAAAGCGAAAATTACAACTTTCTAACATTATCGCCCAATGTTCCTGCACTCACAGAAGTGATTCCTGCACTTTTAAAGCGAAAATTACAACTTTCTAGCATTATCGCCCAATGTTCGCTATTATCGCCCTTCCGAAAACTATTATATTTATCACATTTTTGGGTCATAGAATTCATTCCTGCATTTTTAAAGCGAAAATTACAACTTTCTTGCATTATCGCCCGATGTTCCCTATTATCGTCCACTTGAAAATATCATAGAACTGAGACACTGACAACAAAATTATTGAAAAGTCCAACCAGAAGTACTTGCATGTAACATATTGTGCCCCTCTGCAAATTGAAACTTTGCTTTTTTACGAAGAAATCTGGAAATTTCCAAATTTTAAAAAGAGCAAACTTCCAAGCTCAGTAGATTCAAAAATAAGTCGAGATTCAAAAATAAGTCGAAATTCAAAAATCGAAAAAAGTACTTTTTTGACCCCTTAGTTCTAGTTTGTTGATAAAAAATTTCGGAATCTTCCGATGAAAAATAAGTCTAAATAAAAAAACTTCCAAATGCAGTAGAAGGTCGTGTTTAAAATTTGGTAAGAATCGGATAAAGAATAAAAAAGATATTCCACTTTAACTACTTTGTTTAGAAAAAAATTGGAAATTCGCAAATTTTTAGAATTTGTAAACTTTGAAGCTCAGTAGATTCAAAAATAAGGCGAAATTCAAAAATCGAAACAGGTAATTTTTTTACCCGTTAGTTCTAGTTTCTTCATAAAAAATTTTGGAATCTTCCGATGAAAAATTAGGGACTAGATAGGTTTTTTCGTATTTTGCCCAAATTAGCAACAAAATCGCCAAAAATGGTTTAAACCAAAAAATAAAAAAAATCCTAATGCAGAAAAGGGCTAGAAACTCGTATTTAAAATTTGGTAAGAATCGGATAAAAAATAAAAAAGTTATTCCACTTTTAACGGTTGCGGGACGGACAGACGGACGGACGGACGACACTTGCCCCCATCTGCATAGCCCTGTTGGCTGAAAAGCCAACTGGGCTAAAAAGCACAAGCCGTGTGTATGACCTTTCAGGCGTGCCTCATACCAAAGTAAATGACATCGGGTCAAAAATGCAGGAGCAGATACATTTTAAAATTTTTTCTTCAAAAATTCCCCCCAAATTCAAAAATCACCCAATCGACTAGAAAAGCACAAGCCGAATGCATAACTCCTTATGGATCCCTCATACCAAAAATAAATGACATCGGATCAAAATTGAAGGAGGAGATGCAATTTGAAACAAAGTTTACTAAATAAACAACTAACGAACTAACTAACTGACACCATCCGCAAACCGATAGGAATACTCCAGCTTACGTGTAAATTGTAATGTATTGTAATGTTCTTTAGATCCTTTTCAACTGCTATGGTCACAACGGGATACCCCTCCCACATTATACTGAAATGGGGCATTCCAGACCTCCTTCTAACTCTTGCATGTGCAGTGCCTCACAGGGTAGCAAGGAGGAGTCCCAATTTCGAAGTCTTAGGAATGACCCGACCGGGATTTGAACCGACGATCTTCCAGCCTCGAGGAGGACACTCTAACCACTAGGCCACCGAGGCTATGGTTTAAAGCAAACAGAATTCCAAATGCAGTATTGCATTAAAAATCGTATCTAAAATTTGGTAAGAATCGGATAAACAACAAAAACGATATTCCACTTTAACTGCTTCCTTTAGGAAAATAAGTGAAAATTTGCAAATTTTTAAAAGTTGCAAACTTTGAAGCTCAGTAGATTCAAAAATGACTTTAAAATTCAAAAATCGAAAAAAGTACTTTTGTGACAACTTAGTTCGAGTTTCTTTATAAAAATTTTCGGAATTTTCCCATGAAAAATAAGGGACTAAATAGGTTTTTTTCGTATATTGCCCAAATTGGCAATAAAATCGGTAGAAATCGTTTAAAGCAAAAAAAATTACTAATGCAGTAGAGGATTAAAAACCCTCATTTAAAATTTGGTAAGAATCGAAAAAAAAGATATATTTCACTTTAACTGCTTTCTTGAGGAAAAAACTAGAAATTTGCAAATTTCTAAAAGTTGCAAACTTCGAAACTCAGTAGATTCAAAAATAAGGCGAAATTCAAAAATCGAAAAATGCACTTTTTTAGTCCTTAGTTTAGTTTCTTCATAAAAAATTTCGGAATCTTCCCATGAAAAATGAGGGACTAGATAGGTTTTTTCGTATTTTGCCCAAATTGGCAACAAAATCGAAAAAAATGGTTTAAACCAAAAATAAAACCAAACAAGTTTGTCCAAGGACAAAGTCCCAGCTTACGAAAAGCAATAAGACCAATTCCAGCGTGCATGAGTAAGGGAATTTTCCTGAAAAATTGGGCTTCAAAAGATGAGACGCCAAAGAGCTAGCCCAATAATTAATTTAGCACCGGACCAGAACATAGACCGATAAATGCATACAAAAGATTTCTTTCCCAGAAAAATGGGAAACAGATTTTTTGTATCTCTGGTAGACTGGATAGTCTGCCATAGATACCTTCAAACAACGCTCGCATTTCGCACCAGTACGCATATTTATGTAACTTGCCTTGATGCGCGGTTCTTATTCAGACAAGTGTGCATGTTTATTCAATTTTGCGTAGATGCGCGGCTCCCATTTTGGAACAGTGCACATGTTTATTTAACTTCCGTTGATGTGCTGTTCGCATTTCTGACGAGCGCCCATGTTTTTTTTTTACCTTTTGTGAATGTGCGGTTCTTATTTCGGATCAATGCGCATGTTTATTTACATTGTGTTGATGGGCGGTTCTTATATCGGATTATGCGCATGTTTATTTACCTTGTGTTGATGTGCGGTTCTTATTTCGGATCACTGCGCATGTTTATTTACCTTGCGTCGATGCGCGATTCTTATTCCAGACCAATACGCGTGTTTATTGCACTTGCGTTGATGAGCGGTACTTATTTTGGACAAGTGCACAAGTTTCCATAGGTTGCCTTGATGCGCGGTTCGCATTTCGGACCAGTTTGCATGTTTATTTAACTTGCGTTGATGCACGGTGCTTATTTTGGACGTGTGCCTATGTTTATTTAACTTGCGTTGGTGCGCGGTTTGCATTTTGGACCAGTGTGCATGTTTATTGAACTTGCGTTGATGAGCAGTTCGAATTTCGGATCATTACGCATGTTTATTTAACTTGCGTTGATGCGCAGTGCTTATTTTGGACCAGTGCAAATCTTTATTTAACTTGCGTTGGAGCGTGGTTCGCATTTCGAACCACTGCGCATGTTTATTTAACTTGCGTTGATGCGCGGTTCGAATTTCGGAGAAGTGCGCATGTTTATTTAACTTGCTTTGATGCGCGGTGCTTATTTTAGACCAGTGCAAATGTTTATTTAACTTACGTTGGCGCGTGGTTCGCATTTCGAACCACTGCGTATGTTTATTTAACGGGCGTCGATGCGCGGTTCTTATTTCAGGCAAATGCGCATATTTCTTTAACTGGAGTTGAGGCGCGGTTCTTATTCTGGACCAGTGCGCATGTTTATTTAAGTTGCGTTGATGCACAGTTCTTATTTTGAATAATGCGCATGTTATTTAAGTTGCGTTATTGGGAAGTTCGCATTTCGAAAAAGTGCGCATGTTTATTTAACTTGCGTTGATGCAAGGTGCTTATTTTGGTCCAGTGTGCTTGCTTATTTAGCTTGTGTTGCTGTGCGGTTCGCATTTCGGAACAGCGCGCATGTTTTTTTAACTTGTGTTGATGCGTGGTTCGCATTTTCGACCATTGCGCATATTTATTTAACTTGTGTTGATGATCGGTACTTATTTTGGACCGGCGCACATGTTTAACTTACGCTTATGTGCGCTTTGCAATTCGGACCAGTGTGCATGTTTATTTAATTTGCGTTGATATCCGGTTCGCATTTCGGACCAGTATACCTGTTTCTTTAGGTTGCGTTGATGCGCAGTTCGCATTTTGGGACAAGTGAGCAGGTTCATTTAACTTGCGTTGACGCGCGATTTGCGTGTTTATTTAAGTCCCGTCGATGCCCGACTCTTATGTCTATTCAACTTGCGTCGATTCATGGTTCTTTCTTCGGACCACTGCGCATGTTTATTTAACTTGCGTTGATGCGCGGTTCGCATTTCAGGCCATTGCCCATGTTTATTTAACTTGTGTTGATGCGTGGTTCTCATTTCAGACCAGTGCACATATTTATTTAACTTGCGTTGATGCGCGGTTCGCATTTCGGACCACTGCGCATGTTTATTTAATTTGCCTCGATGTGCGGTTCGCATTTCGGACCAGTGCGCATGTTTCTTCAGGCTGCGTTGATGCGCGGTTCGCATTTCAGACCACTGCGCATGTCTATTCAACTTACGTCGAAGCGTAATTCTTTTTTCGGACAAGTGCGCATGTTTATTTAACTTGCGTTGATGTGCGGTGCTTATTTTGGACCAGTTCGCATCTTTATTTATCTTCCGTCGATGCGCAGTTCACATTTCGGACTAATGCGCATGTTTATGTAACTTGCATCGATGCGCAGTACTTAACTTGGACTACTGCGAATGTTTCTTTAACTTGCTTCGATGTGCGGTTGTTAAATCTGACTACTGCGCAAGTTCATTTAACTTGCGTTTATGCGATTGAGGAGGAGATTCATTTAATTTTTTTTCAAAAATTCCGAAAAAAATTCAAAAATTTTCCAATTCACTCAAAAAGCACAAGCCGTATGCATGACCCCCTAGAGACGGTTCATATCGAAAATAAATGAAATCTGATAAGAACTGTAGGAGGAAATGCATTTTGAATTTTTTTCTTCAAAAATTCTCTCATCGACTGAAAAAGACAGGCCATATTCAAGACACCCTAAGCATGCCTCAGCCACAAAATAAATAATGTTTGATCAAAACTGCAGGAGAAAATGCATTTTGAGGTATTTTCATCAAAAATTCAACCCGAAATCAAAAATTCCCAAGTCGAGTCAAATAGCACAAGTCGTATGCGAGACCTACATAAGGATGCCTCACAGCCAAAATAAATGAAATCGGATAAAAACTGTAGGAGGAAATGCATTTTGAAGTTTTTCTTCAAAAATTCCCAAAAAATACAGAAATTGTCGGATCGACTAAAAAACGCAAGTCGTATTCTCAACCCCTTAGGGAGGCCTCAAACCAAAAAAAAAAAAAAGAAAAAGAAAAAAAAAGAAAAAAAAACTGTAGGGGGAAATGCATTTCCGAAATTCGAACTGCTCATCAACGCAAGTTCAATAAACATGCGCACTGGTCCCAAATGTGAACCGCACACCAACACAAGTTAAATAAACATAGGCACAGGTCCAAAATAAGCACCGTGTATCACCGCAAGTTAAATAAACATGCAAACTGGTCCGAAATGCGAACCGCGCATCAACGCCAACCTAAGGAAACTTGTGCACTTGTCCAAAATAAGTACCTCTATTAACGCAAGTTAACTAAACATGCACATTGGTCTGAAATAAGAACCATGCATTGACGCAAGTTAAATAAACATGCGCACTGGTCCGAAATAAGAACTGCACATCAACACAAGGTAAATAAACATGCGCACTGATCCGAAATAAGAATCGCACATCAACACAAGATAAATAAACATGCGCTCTGGTCCAAAATGCGAACAGCGCATCAACGCAAGTTAAATACACATGTGCACTGTTCCAAAATGAGAGCCGCACATCAACGTAAATTAAATATGCGCACTTGTCTGAATAAAAACTGCACATCGAGACAAGTTACATAAATATGCGCACTGGTCGTAAATGCGAATGTTGTTCGAAGGTATCTGGCAAACTATCCAGTCTACCAGAAATACACAAGATCTGTTCCCCATTTCTCTGTGAAACAAATCTTTGTATGCATTTATCGGTTTATGTTCTGGTCCGGTACTAAATTAATTATTGAGCTAGCTCTTTGCCGTCTCATCTTTTGAAGCCCAATATTTCAGGGAAATTCCCTTGCTCATCCACGCTGGAATTGGTCTTATTGTCTTTCGTAAGCTGGGACTTTGTCCTTGGACAAACTTTTTTTTTTATTAATAAGCCAGTCAGTGCATTCATTTCGCTTTAAAAATGTATTTTGCAATTATGACGACAGCTTGCTACGAAACAACTTCAACTTATGTACGTCATTTAGACGTTCACTGGGGGTCATTTCGCGTGTTTTTTTTTTTTTTTTTTTTTTAGTATTTTTTTGTAAATATGTTATTCTGTTATAATATTGTCCACTTGAACCACTCCCGGTCCAACAATAGGCAACCCACTCTTAAAAGGTTTTTCGAAATGAAAATAAACAAAACACAATTATTTTGCCCTTTCCAGTGAGTGCCAGTCTCTTGAAAAATCTCCGGGAATCCCCTGTATTCTCCCCCAATAATGATGGCGTATTTGGGTTAACTGCGGTTTAACTTAAACCAAAAGTTAAACCATTGGTTTAGTTAAACCACGGTTAAACTTCTTTTGTGGATACGGTTTAAACCATTGGTTTAGTTAATCCAAATTTGTTGGTTTAACCAACTGGTTTAACCCAATCAGTTAAACGAAGGAGTTAACTTTCGTAAATACGGCGGCAGAACGACAACACTATTTTCCTGGAGTTATGTAAAGATTTTACTGAAAATTTTTTGGCTTTTCGCCAAATTTCCTAAAATGTTTGGCCAATCACTAAAAAACGTAATGAACAGGTAGGTAGTTACGCCTGCTGCCTTCACCTAAAACTGCAAAACACTAAAACTATTTTAGTAGTTAAATAATATTAAAAATAAAACAAGTAATACAGAGTTGGAGACCTATGTTTATACCTTCCACAAAAATTGCTGAATGTTTCCACTAAAACCCTGGCCAATATTTCCGCCAATTTTTTTACATTTGCCCAAAACAGAAACAGCTACCTAGGTAGGAATATGCGCTACTGTTCCTGAAAATATAAAGGCGATGATTTTATTTAAATATTTTTCATTGATTCTCGCCAAAACTTTCACAGATTGTTTGACCAATCACCAAACAACGTATCAACCAGATAGACAGTAACGTTTACTATTTTTCCTTAAAATTTCAGAACAATAATACTAAGTTTTTTGGCTTTTCACCACAGTTTCCGCCAATATTTGGCTAATCAATAAAAAAGTGATAACCAGGTAGGCAGTTACACCTGCTACCTTCACCTAAAACTTCAGGCAGTAAGACTAGAATTAAGATTTAACAAAAAAATGTTTTTTCACCAAAATTTCAGCCAATTTTAGCGAATCGACAAAACAAACAAAAGATAGCTTGAGACCTACTTTTTACTGTTACTTAAAATTCAAGGCAATGAGGCTATTTTCCTGAGTTCGTTAAGATTTTACTGAAAATTTGTTGGGTTTTCGCCAAAATGTACGCCGACTTTTTGGCCAATCACCAAAATAAGTAATAGGCAGCTACGTAAAATTGCCTGCTACATTTACTTACAATTTGAAGACAGTAAGACTATTTTTCAGGAATGAGTTAAGATTTTAAGGATTTTTTTTAGTTTTTGGCCAAAATTTTCACAAATGTTTGGTCAATCACCAAAAATTAAACCAGATAGGTATGAAGGTGGGCCTGCCTTTTCTTGAAATTTCAAGACTTTAAGACTATTTTCCTGAAAAAAGTCACGATTTTACTGAAAATTATTTGGTTTTTAGCAAAATTTTCCCAATTTCTTTTTGGACAATCACCAATAAAGTAACAGCCAGATATATAGTAACTACTTGCTATCTTTACATATTGTCTGCTTGTTTATTTATTATTCCACGTCATGTTCAACAACTATGATGGGTATATTAGGACGCACTTGCTAAAGGAAAACGTGGTGGAAAAAGAGGGAAGAACGAAAAAATAGTAAAAGAGGAGGAAGAAAAGAGAAAGAAATTCCTACTAGTCAGCTCTTACGCTATCCACGGAACAGAAAGCAGTGGGGGTATTCTCAAGACTACCCCGAACCCAAGCCAATGGGGGATCCTTTACGTAAAATTTCGAAAACTAACACAATGAAGTTATTTAAGATTTTACTGAAAATGTTTTGGTTTTTCGTCAAAATTTTCCCCAATTTTTGGCCAATGACAAGACATAAAATAACAACTATTTACATTTACATTTATTGCTACTCTCATTTACAATTCCAAGAAATTAAGACTATTCTCCTGAAGTTCCACAAGATTTTAATTTTTGTGTCTTTCGCCAATTTTTTGGCCAATCACGAAAAAAGTAACACCGAGGTAGACAATAATGCCTGCTACCCATGTGTCAACTTTCAACTCACAAAGACAATTTTTTTTTTTTTTTATTGGTTTTTTTGCCAAAATATTTGGCCAATCACCAAAAAAGTAACAACCAGGTAGGTAGTAACGCTTGCTACTCTCAAATACAATTTGAAGACAGTAAGTTTATTTTCCTGAAATTCAATAAGATTTGATTACTTTGTTCAGGGTGTTTTTCGCCAATTTTTCGGACAATCAAAAAACAAGTTTGTCCAAGGACAAAGTCCCAGCTTACGAAAAGTAATAAGACCCATTCCAGCGTGCATGAGCGAAGGAATTTCCCTGAAATATCGGGCTTCAAAAGATGAGACGGCAAAGAGCTAGCTCAATAATTAATTTAGCACCGGACCAGAACATAGACCGATAAATGCATACAAAGATTTCTCCACGTGAAAAATGGGGAACAGAATTTTTGTATCTCTGGTAGACTGGATAGTCTGCCATAGATACCTTCAAACAACGCTCGCATTTCGGACCAGTGCGCATATTTATGTAACTTGCCTCGATGCGCGGTTCTTATTCAGACAAGTACGCATGTTTATTTAATTTGCGTTGATGCGCGGCTCTCATTTTGGAACCGTGCACATGTTCATTTAACTTAATAAAGATTAATGCGCGGTTCTTATTCCAGACCAATGCGCATGTTTATTTTACTTTCGTTGATGAGCGGTACTTATTTTGGACAAGTGCACAAGTTTCCTTAGGTTGTCTTGATACGCGGTTCGCATTTCGGAAGAGTTTCCATGTTTATCTAACTTGCACGGTGCGCATGTTTATTTAACTTGCGTTGACGCGCGGTTCGAATATCGGACCAGTGCGCATGTTTATTTAACTTGCATTGATGCGCGGTGCTTCTTCTGGACCAGTACAAATGTTTATTTAACTTGCGTTGGAGCGTGGTTCACATTTCGAACCACTCCACACGTTTATTTAAGTGGCGTTGATGCGCGGTTCGAATTTCGGACCAGTGCGCATGTTTATTTAACTTGCGTTGATGCGCGGTGCTTATTTTGGACCAGTGCACATGTTTATTTAACTTGCGTTGATGTGCGGTTGGCATTTCGGACCAGCGCCCATGTTTTTTTACCTTGTGTTGATGTGCGGTTCTTATTTCGGATCAGTGCGCATGTTTATTTACCTTGTGTTGATGTGCGGTTCTTCTTTCGGGTCAATGCGCATGTTTATTTACTTGTGTTGATGTGCGGTTCTTATTTCGGATCAGTGCGCATGTTTATTTTACTTGCGTTGATGAGCGGTACTTATTTTGGACAAGTTTACAAGTTTCCTTAGGTTGCCTTGATGCGCGGTTCGCATTTCGGAAGAGTTTGCATGTTTATCTATCTTGCGTTGATGCACGGTGCTTATTTTGGACGTGTGCATGTGTTAATCTAACTTGCTTGGTGCGCGGTTTGCATTTTGGACCAGTGCGCATGTTTATTCAACTTGCGTTGATGAGCAGTTCGAATTTCGGACCAGTGCGCATGTTTATTTAACTTGCGTTGATGCGCGGTGCTTATTTTGGACCAGTGCAAATATTTATTTAACTTCCGTTGGCGCGTGGTTCGCATTTCGAACCACTGCGCATGTTTATTTAACGTGTGTCGATGTGCGGTTCATATTGCAGGCCAATGCGCATATTTCTTTAATTTGAGTTGATGCGCGGTTCTTATTCTGGACCAGTGCGCATGTTTATTTAAGTTGCGTTGATACGCAGTTCTTATTTTGAATAGTGCGCACGTTATTTAACTTGCGTTAATGCGCAGTTCGGTTCGCATTTCTAACCAGTGCGCATGTTTATTTAACTTGCGTTAATGCTCGGTTCCCATTTCTGACCAGTGTGTTTGTTTGTTTAGCTTGCGTTAATGAACGTTTCGCATTTTCCACCAGTGCGCACGTTTATTTAACTTGTGTTGATGCGTGGTTCGCATTTTGGACCAGTGCGCATATTTATTTAACTTGTGTTGGTGCTCGGTACTTATTTTAGATCAGTGCAAATGTGTATTTAACTTGCGCTGAGGAGCGGTTCGGAATTCGGACCAGTGTACCTGTTTCTTTAGGTTGCGTTCATGCGAGGTTCGCAATTCGGACCAGTGCGTAGGTTCACTTAACTTGTGTTGAAACGCGAATTGCATTTCGGACCAGAACGCATGTTTATTTCAGTCCCGTCGATGCCCGACTCTTATGTCTATTCAACTTGCGTCGATTCGTGGTTCTTTCTTCGGACCACTGCGAATGTTTATTTAACTTGCGTTGATGCGAGGTTATCATTTCAGGCCACTGCGCATGTCTATTCAACTTTCGCCAATGTGTGGTTCTTTTTTCGGACAAGAGCGCATGTTTGTTTAACTTGCGTTGATGTGCGGTGCTTATTTTGGACCGGATCGCATGTTTATTTAACATCCGTCGATGCGCGGTTCGCATTTCCGACCATTGCCCATGTTTATTTAACTTGCGTTGATGCGTGGTTCTCATTTCAGACCAGTGCGCATGTTTCTTTGCGTTGCGCTGATGCGCGGTTCTTTTTTTCGGACCAGTGTGCATATTTATTTAACTAGTGTTGATGCGCGGTTCGCATTTCGGACCAGTGCGCATGTTTCTTTAGGTTGCGTTGATGCTCGATCCGCATTTCGGACCACTGCGCATGTCTATTCAATTTGCGTCGACGCGTAGTTCTTTTTTCGGACCATTGCGCATGTTTATTTAACTTGCGTTGATGCGCGGTGCTTATTTTGGACCAGTTTGCATGTTTATCTTCCGTCAATGGTTCACATTTCGGACCAATGCGAATGTTTATTTAACTTGCGTCGATGTGCGGTTGTTAAATCTGACTACTGCGCAAGTTCATTTAATTTGCGTTTATGCGCTGCAGGAGAAGATTCTTTTTTTTTTTTTTAATTCCGAAAAAATTCAAAAGTTTTCCAATTCACTCAAAAAGCACAAGCCGTATGCATGACCCCCTAAAGTCGGCTTGTAACAAAAATCAATGAAATCTGATAAAAACAGTAGGAGGAAATGCATTTTGAAGTTTTTTTATTCAAAAATTCACCAAAAATTCTGATCGACTCGAAAAGCACAGGCCGTATTCACGACACCCTAAGCATGCCTCAGCCCCAAAATAAATGATGTCTGATCAAAACTGCAGGAGAAGATGCATTTTGAGGTATTTTCATCAAAAATTCCCTATCGAAATCAAGAATTCCCAAGTCGAGTCAAATAGCACAAGCTGTATGCCCGACCCACCTAAGGATGCCTCATACCAAAAGTAAATGAAATCGGATTAAAACTGTAGAAGGAAATGCATTTGAAGTTTTTCTTCAAAAATTCCCTAAAAATACAGAAATTGTCGGATCGACTAAAAAGCGCAAGCCGTATGCTCAACCCCTTAGGGATGCCTCAAACCAAAAAAAAAAAAAAAAAAAAGAGAGAGAGAGAGAGAGAAAGATCAAAACTGTAGGGGAAAATTCATTTTGAAGTTTTTTTCTTCAAAAGCTCCCTAAAAATACAAAAATTGTCAGATCGACTAAAAAGCACAAGCCGTATGCACGACCTTTTAGGGTCATCGGATCTTTGAGAGGTTTCGGATCAAAAATGTAGGACGAGATACATTTTAAATTTTTTTTCTTCAAAAATTCCCCAAAAATTAAAAAATCACCCGATCGACTAGAAAAGCACAAGCCGTATGCACGACCCTTTAGGGGTGCCTCATACCAAAAATAAATCACACCCGGTCAAAAATGTAGGAGGAGACACATTTTAAAATTTTTTCTTTAAAAATTCCCCAAAAATTCAAAAATCACCCGATCGACTAGAAAATCACAAGCCGTATGCACGACTCCTTAGGGATGCCTCACACCAAAAATAAATGACATCGAATCAAAACTGTAGGAGTAGATGCATTTTGAATTATTTTCTAAATTTTTGCTTAAAAAATTCCCCAAAAATACAAAAATTGCCCGATCGACTAAAAAAGCATAAGCCGTATGCACGACCCTTTAGGGGTGCCTCATACCAAAAATAAATCACATCCGGTCAAAAATGTAGGAGGAGATACATTTTAAATTTTTTTCTTTAAAAATTCGCCAAAAATTCAAAAATCACCCGATCGACTAGAAAAGCACAAGCCGTATGCACGACCCCTTAGGGATGCCTCACACCAAAAATAAATGACATCGGATCAGAATTGTAGGAGGAGATGCACTTTGAACCAAAGTTTACTAAATAAACAACTAACTAACTAACTAACTAACTAACTAACGGACACCGCCCGCAAACCGATAGGAATACCCCAGCTTACGTGTAACGTAAGCTGGGCTAAAAAGCAACACCAAGGTAGGTAATAACGCCTGCTACCTTTGCTTCAACTTTCAAGTCACTAAGACTATTTTACAGCAGTTATTTACAGGTTTTACTGATTTTTTTACGCCAATCTTTGGCGAGTTTACGAAAAGAATTTTTTCGCTAATATTTTCGCCGAATTTTTGGTCAATCAACAACAAGAATATCCAGGGTCATTGTGACCAGCCGAAATTTAGTAAATCACCTACCAATCGGCTTGCATTGTCAAAAAAAATGGTTGTGATATTCTAAAACCCGTCGTTGAACATTCGTACAAATTTATAAAGGAAACAAGTGGGAATTGTGAGAGAAACATTTTGAAAATTAACTGCTTAATATTTTTAAATGCCTCCCCCTACCCCTTCGACCACAATTTCATCAATTTTATGGGATCGCCAGAAAAGTAACACTTCAAAAGAGGAATGCCTAGTAAATTATAAAAACCTTGAATACAATCCGTTCAAAATTTGAAAGGAATGCGATTCAGATCGTGGAAGTAAAACATTTTCAAATGCTCCACATTTAGCCAATTTTCTTCTGGATCCCCAAAAAAAACTAGCTTTTCAAGAGAAGAAAGCCTGGTAAACATTTATGTAAAATTAATCTGTAGTCTGATTAAAAAACTGGAAGAAAAAACGTTTGGTTGCGAAATATTTTAAAGTGGCCCGAAACTAGAGTTCCAGTGAGACAGGATCCCCCATGTAAGGTAAATTATATACAGTAAAACCTCCATTATGAAGATTTCCCAATAGTGAACAAATTCGATAATGGGCGAGTTATTTCGGTCCCAAACTCTCCCAATCACTTTTTCACCGACTTCAAAAATAATACGACGATGCACATCTACAATATATATATATATTCATTGGGCAAGGTTGCCGGTCCCTTACGACAAATGATTAGATGCGAAGTGGTGCGAACAAAACATCGCACATTTGCGAAGCCCTATATAATTTTTGGAATTTTTGTCAAGCTGTCATTTTCTTGTTATCTTGCTTTTAAAGAATGTAAAAACATTGTAAAGCTTAACATACATTTTTGCTTTGGGGACGTTTTGGATCTAACTTCATTTGGGGACCTACTGACCAGGGACATTATGGCAAGGTACCTTATGCAGGCTTTTCAGCGATCGTAATGAAAAAAATAGGTTATTTTATTAGGTCTTTAGTTAAAAAACAGCTTTTTGCAGGTTTTTTTCGCGTAAAAAACCCGGTTTTAATAAGTTGTTGGGGAGTCCAAAAACTAATAGCATTAAGGGTTTCAAAACATATTTACATAAGTTTTTCGATTTTGATAGCTATTATTTATATACAATAAATATAATAATTTAAACAATACCGATATTCTGTGAAACTAATCTATAACTGTGAGTTTTGACAATATTTTGTGTAAGAAATGGATAATATTAAGAAAAAAATCGCACATAAAAAAGCAGGAGAGGGTGGACGAAATTTTGGTCAGCGAACAAAAGCGGAGGCATCCTGTATCCACAAACAAAATTTTCGTCATGTTGAAGTTTCAGAGTTTCGCAATTTTGGTCAAATCCGAAAACATTAAATTCATCCAGAAGTCAAATGTAAAAAATTTTGAAAAGTCCTTTCTTTTATTACTTACCTTGGGCCTTGTTTCAAGTGAGTATTAAAATGTTGATACAATTTTGGAACACACTATCCAGAACACGGAATGATATTTGTCAAATAAAAATATATATGTAAATACTGGAATTTTTCTCCCATTTGTTTTTAAAATCAAACAGAAGTGGGACTCCAAAATTTAAATAACGTCCTTTCTTATATGCACTCATTTCGAGCCTATACTTGCAAACGATTATCTAAACGTAGATACAGGTTTTGGAACACCCTATCCAAAGTGGTACTAGGCCTGCGCTTAATTAAAAATCAATTAATGATCGGGTGAGGAATATCCATACCCCGGATAGTCTACGCTAAGAGACGTACTCCAAATGCCCCGGGAAACTTCAAGCGGGGGTTTCGTAAAAAAATGTGGACCCTAATTTATTCTAATTTGCATCGAAAAAATTAACAAGTTTGTCCAAGGACAAGGTCCAAGCTTACGAAAAGCGATAAGACCCAATTCTAGCGTGCAAGGGGAATTTCCCTGAAAATTTGGGCTTCAAAAGACGAGATGGCAAAGAGCCAGCTAAATAATTAATCTAGAAACGGACCTGAACACAGACTGATAAATACATAGATACATAAGATTTGTTTCCATGAAAACTGCTAAACAAATCTTGTGTATCTCTGGTAGAGTGGATAGTTTATCAGAGATACCTTCGAGCAACGTATCGAAATTGCATCCATACACGTGTACTGTTGGTCGGACACACACACCTATTGTGCGGTCCGCATATCGGAAAAGTGCACATGTTTATGTAACTACCCTCGATGCGCGGTTTTTATTCAGACCAGTATGCATGTTTATTTAACTTGTGTTGATGTGCGGCTCTTTTATGGAAAAATGCGCATGTTTATTCAACTTGCCTTGATGCACGGTTTGCAGTTCAGACCAGTGTGCATGTTTACTCAGCGTGCGTAAATGCACGATTTGCATTTCGGACCAGCGCACATGTTTATTTAACTCGCGTCGATGCCCGGTTCGCATTTCGGAAAAATGCCCATGTTTATAAAATCTGCGTTGATAAGCGGCTCCCATATCCGGCCAGTGCGTATGACTATTTAACTTGTGTTATTGCGCGGTTCGCATATGAGACCAATGCGTATGTTTATTTAACTTGCGTCGATGCGCGATACGCGCTTCGGAGAGATGCGTACGCTTATTCAATTTGCCGTTATGATCGATTTGATCGATCGTAGTTCTTATTTCAAGGCGATGCGCATGTCTATTTAACTTGCGTTGATGCGCAGTTCTTACCTTTGGAACAGTGCGCATGTTTCTCAAGGCAATAAGACAATTTTCTTTTCGATCGTCAAAAAAGCAGATTTTTCAAGAGAGCCATATGGCCAATTTTTGGGGGATAGCTAAAACATGCAATTTTTCAAGGAAGGATTACCTAGAGAATATTCGTGCAAAATCTGAAAGAAATCCGATAAAGACTGAGAAGAATTTTAAATAAAAGTTTACATACGTATATACGTACACACTACATACAGATGACGGATATCCCCTCAACTGATGTGATAAGAGCAGAGCAACCAAGTCGGCTGGTCTAAAAAAAGTGCTCAAGACATTTTTTCACATCTTTAAGAACTAAGAATGCAGCCTTGAACCATCTAAATACATACTGATGATGCACTGGAAATCTCAAGAAACTGAATTCATATGGAATGCGATTTTCACATTAATCAGAGAATTACTGATATTAAAAAATAACTTTTTGATCTAAAAAATTGACTGTTTGATATCAAGAATTAACTTTTGATCTAACAATTTTTTTCGATATCAAGAATTAATTTTCTTCTATCTGTAATTACATTTACATATTTCAGAATGACATCTTGATCTCAAAAAAACTTCTTGATATCAATAAATATTTAGGGATACCAAGAAATATTTATTGATATCAAACACGATTCAATGATCTCTAAATACAATATTTGGAGATCAAAAATTCGATTCTTGATGGCCAAAATGAAATATTTGAGAGCAAAATATCAATTTTGAGCTGAATAATTCATTTTCCTTTTACTGATATCAAGAATTTATTTCAGATATCATTACTTCAGAATGAAACTTTTTTAATTTGTATTTTGAAATCTACAAATGATTTATTTTTGATCTCAAAGATTGATTTTTTATATCAAAATCTCAGTCTAATTTTTAGATTAAAAAATTCAGAAGCACACATCTCTAAATTAATAATGACTGGTCCTTGTATACAAGATCTTTATTGAAGTTTTTACTGTACAAAAAATAAGCAATTGGGTTGTTATTATTGATCTCAATAATTTGAGTTTTCATCTCCAAAATGTAATTGACGATCATGTAAATGTGTGTTTCTCTTACGACTTTTTAAGACTGTTAATTTGATTTTTTGATCTTAAAACTAAATTTTAACCATCTAAAATTCAATTATTGATAAAAAAAAAAAAATTACTGAGATTTTCATTGATTTCTTGATATCTTTAATTATATTTTGATATCATCAGCATTAAATGTTAAAACGCCATTCCATAGATCTCATTAATTTATATTTTGCTATCAATAATTAGAATTTTAAATCGCAATTTTTTTTGAGATCAAGAAATCATTTCTGTAAATTTAAAACATCTTAGAAAAGACAAACACATGCATAACATTTAATGAATCGCCAATTAAATTTTGAACAAGAAAACCCGAATTATTGATATCTACACAATTTTTGAACTCAAAAGTTGTATCTTTCCTGAATTGCATCATTTCCTGTGCAGTAAAAAATTAAAAGAAAGATCTGTATATAAGAACCAGTCAATATTTTATTTACAAACGTTCGCTTCTGAATTTTTCTACAAACAAAACAGACTGACATGTTTATAACAAAAATTTCGTTTTGATATCAAAAAATCATTTGCATACTTTTCATTAATGCTATCAAAAACTGAATCTTTCATTTCCAAAAATCAATTTTAGAGGTCATTAAATCATATCCGATAAAAAAATTTCTTCATATCTCTAAATATTCATTGATATCAAGAATTACTTTTTGGGATCAAGAATAACAAAAGTATAATTACAGATAACAAAAAAAACACCTGATATAAAAAATGATTTTTCGAGATTAAAAACTAATTCTTGTTATCAAATACAGGGGCCAAGCATTCATTCGTACTCTTCGGGACCAAGGAAAAAATTGCGAATTAACCGAGGGTACCAAATAGGCGGGAGCAAATTTTCGAACGCACAAAAACAGCAACAAACGTTTAACATATTTATTTACACTCGTTATTTGCTTCAACACTTTGAACTAAAAGTCCATAGTGTGGTCATGGGGTTTTCGTTTTGTTACAATTTTTGAAAGTTGATTGTTAAATTGACCAGTGTTCACAATTGATATGCTCACTCAGGAGCGCGTAGTGTCTAAACTATCTGTAGTACACAAAAGGCATCTTAAGGTGCAGCAGAATACGCGAAGAAACAGTGCTCCGGAGTGGTGATGCCATCAAAAGACTGTACACTAAGAAAGGCACTTCACGGAGTTGACCGTGCCAATCACAACCTGGCACCCGAGCATTTATGCCACACAATAAGTCTTTATCCCTTTTATCTTGAAACGCATGACGCCTGAGCTGTGTTTCGTTTTAAACTAAGTGAAAAGTGCCATTTGTGTTACTCTACATTGTTAACATGCCTGAATAATGGGTATCAATTTTAGGACCAATTATCCGAGTCCTCGTTAATTCGTACTTTTACATAGGAGTGAATGGGTAACAAAATCGGGACCAGCGAAATTGGTACGAATTAGCCAGGGGACCGAATTAACCAAGGACGAATTAACGCGGGGCCCTTCTAATCAATTTTTGATATTAAGAGCTAAATCTTGCAGTCAATAAATACCCAGTTAGTGAAAATGGAAAAAAATAATCAGTGGTCCTTGTATAAAGAATCTTTCGATTAATTTTTTACCGTGCAAAAAAAGAGCAATTCTTGTGTTCACAAATTGTATTGCTATTATTAATATCAATAATTCAAGTTTTCATCTCCAAAATTTAACTGGCGATTCGTTAAATATTACATAAATATATGCCTTCCTTAAAGTTTTTAATCTCAAAAATAAATTTCTGCCACATAAAATTCAAGTTTTGATAGCATATTATAAATTAATGAGATCTACATTGAGTTATTGATGCCATTAATTATATTTTGATATCAAAATTAAGCATTAAATGTTAAAACGGCATTCCAGACATTCAAAAACTAGAAAAGAAAAAAATAAGAAAATACTAGAGCCACGAAAAAATTTATATACCGATTTTTTTATATAATTTTGTTCAAGCCGGTTTACAATGTGCCTATAGGCATTGTTGATTATTTTAAACCCGAGGTAATTGTAATTTACTAATATGAATCAATGTAGTATGGGCCTACATACGCCTGTATTGGAGGCAGAACTATAAATATTGAACCCAAACCCATAATGAAACTAGAGCGGTGTGCACAGCCCGCATATTCCCCACAGGCCTCCATCAGTTAATCACGGCCATCAATGGTCAATCAAGAGTTGATTTTTTCAGCTGGTGCAGTTGGTGCATTTTCCTTGGACGAACCCGGCGCATTTACAATACCGATCTGTTTTTGTTCCCATGGTTGCTACATACCACTTTTCATGAAAAATTCCTGCAGTTGTTCTTGAGACATCCTGTTAACAAACTCATTCCGATGCTCAATAATTTCCAGGATTTGGTAAATTTCAAAGTGCATTCGGATCATTTTCATTGGGCCAACCTAACCCATTTACCACACAGACCCTCTACTTCAGTGACCATCTACACTATAGGGTCTTTCATCCTCCTAGATTTGATCAAAATCGAATTAGCTGTCTCTGAGGTACCGTGTGCACATGGTCAAAAAGTCAAAAACACACCAAAGTGAAATTATAAAAAATCGTTCAAAATACCATTTGTAATCAGAATCAACCTTCGCGATGATGTGCACAAGTCCAGTTGGTGCATTTTCCTTAGACGAACCTGGCCCATTTACAATACTGATCTGTGTTTGTTCCCATAGAAGCTACATACCAAGTTTCATTAAAATCCTTCAGTTGTTCTTAAGATATCGTGTTAACAAACTCATTTCGATGCTGAATAATTTAAAGGATTTGGTAAATTTCAAAGTCCATTTCGTTCATTTTCCTTCGGCCAACCTAAACATTTACAATACCGATCCTTGTTCGTGCGCATGAAAGCTACATACCAAGTTTCATTAAAATCCCCGCAGTTTTTCTTCAGATATCGTGTTAAACTCATTCCGATGCTGAATAATTTCCAGGACTTAGTAAATTTCGAAGCCCATTTGGTTCATTTTCCTTGGGCCAACGTAATCCATTTACAATACCGATCTGTGTTTTTTCCCATGTTAGGTATATACCAAGCCTGGTCAGTGACATAATCTTAGTTTGAGGGATGTGATTCTTCTTGAAGAAAGAATGAATAAACATGGACTTAGTAACGAGGCAAAAACAGAGTATGTCGATTCCAAAATACTCCAAAAATATTCCAAAATAGAATAAAAATTAATTGAGCTTTATACATATACAAAACACAGTACATAGAGCACCTAACTGCAGTAAAATTGCATAAGTTTAAAGGCCAATTTCGACCGAATAAAAGCCTCGTCGGACAAACGGACAACGTCCTGCACAACTTCAATATATTAGAAACAATAATCTATAAACAAATAAATCACCAAACAAATATGTAGAGTGAGGTGCGATCCACCAAACTTAGTACATAAAACATCCAATTACAGCAAAATTGTCTAAGTTCAAACCCCAATTCCAATCGAATAAACATCTCGTCGGACAAAAGAACGGCGTCCTACACAATTTCAATATATTAGGAACAATATCCCCAAAACAAACTTGACTACGTCTCGAGGAGTACGTCTATCCCCCGTGGGGGATATGGTTTGTTTAAGGCTGTTGCGTGTTGACTACGCAAAAAAAAAAAATTACAAGTGCAAGGATGTAAGTCGACGTAGTGTCTAACATTTAGACGAATCAATCCATTAACCAGTATTCGCGTGAGACTGTCGTAGGTACGCTAAGTACAGCGCCGATTTTGAAAAATTCGCCATTTTGTCAAGTCCCATCCGGAAAATGCTTAATCACTGCACTGCGGAAGGTGCCAGGGAGCCCGTGTGCAGAATTTGAAACGAATCCATTCATTAATGTGGCCTGTAGTCGCGTGAGACTGCCGTATATATAAAGTCCAGTGCCAATTTTCAAATGTCCGCCATTTCGTCAATTTTTGGTCGATCCGGAAAATTCTTGGTCACTGCACTGCGGAAGGTTCCAGAGAAGCCGTGTACAAAATTTGAAACGAATCCGTCTATTAATGTGGCCTGAAGACGCGTGAGACTGCCGTATATACGCTACGTCCAGTGCCGATTTTCAAAAGTCCGCCATTTTGTCAATTTTTGGCCGATCCGAAAAATTCTTGGTCACTGCACTGCGGAAGGTTCTAGAGAAGCCATGTACAAAATTTGAAACGAATTTGTCTATTAATGTGGCTTGTAGACGCGTGAGACTGCCGTATATATAAAGTCCAGTGCCAATTTTCAAATGTCCGCCATTTTGTCAATTTTTGGCTGATTCGGAAAATTCTTGGTCACTGCACTGCGGAACGTTCCAGAGAAGCCGTGTACAAAATCTGAAAAGAATCCGTCTATTAATGTGGCCTGTAGACGCGTGAGACTGCCGTATATACGCTAAGTCCAGTGCCAATTTTCAAATGTCCGCCATTTTGTCAATTTGTGGCCGATCCGGAAAATTCTTAGTCACTGCACTGCGGAAGGTTCCTGAGAAGCCGTGTACAAAATTTGAAACGAATTTGTCTATTAATGTGGCTTGTAGACGCGTGAGACTGCCGTATATATAAAGTCCAGTGCCAATTTTCAAATGTCCGCCATTTTGTAAATTTTTGGCTGATTCGGAAAATTCTTGGTCACTGCACTGCGGAACGTTCCAGAGAAGCCGTGTACAAAATCTGAAAAGAATCCGTCTATTAATGTGGCCTGTAGACGCGTGAGACTGCCGTATATACGCTAAGTCCAGTGCCAATTTTCAAATGTCCGCCATTTTGTCAATTTTTGGCCGATCCGGAAAATTCTTGGTCACTGCACTGCGGAAGGTTCCAGAGAAGCCGTGTACAAAATTTGAAACGAATTTGTCTATTAATGTGGCTTGTAGACGCGTGAGACTGCCGTATATATAAAGTCCAGTGCCAATTTTCAAATGTCCGCCATTTTGTCAATTTTTGGCTGATTCGGAAAATTCTTGGTCACTGCACTGCGGAACGTTCCAGAGAAGCCGTGTACAAAATCTGAAAAGAATCCGTCTATTAATGTGGCCTGTAGACGCGTGAGACTGCCGTATATACGCTAAGTCCAGTGCCAATTTTCAAATGTCCGCCATTTTGTCAATTTTTGGTCGATCCGGAAAATTCTTGGTCACTGCACTGCGGAAGGTTCCAGAGAAGACGTGTACAAAATTTGAACCGAATCCATGTATTAATGTGGCCTGTAGGCGCGTGAGACTGAAGCGTGACAGACGGACAGACAGACGGACAGACGGACGGACGGACGGACGGACAGACGGACAGACCGAAAAGTTCAAAACTATATCCCTCCGTTTCACGGGGGATAAAAAGTTGCGGGACAAATAGCCACGCTACAGTGTGATCCACAAAACTTGGTACCTAAAGCGTAACGTACACACAAGAGAGACGGACAGACGGACGGACAGACGGACGGACACACGGAGGCACAAGTCTAGCACTATATGCCCCGCTGACATTTGTCAGGCGGGGCATAATAAAAATAACAATAATAACAATAATAATGACTTTTTAAAATTCATGACTTCACATCTATTATGGGTTAAAAAATGACCACTTTCCATTTCCATTTCCAAAACGAAAGAACAACTAGACTCTCAGTGAGACAGGATCCCCCGTGTAATATACATTACATACCTCCATTACTCAGCACCTCCCAATAGGGAACACCTTTTATAATGAACAAGCTGTCTCGGTCCCAAACTGCCCCATTTACTTTAGCCTGGACATTTTAACTGAAACTGCAGTTAGTTAATGCCTTTAGAGGGTAACCCTTTTTCTTGCTGGTCTTGCAGGATCACTTTCAGGCTAACACCAAAATAAAAAAATTATTATTTTGTCAATTTTTCATCGATTTCAACAAAAATAATATGACATTACACATCAAATATACACATATATTCACTGCGCAAGGTTGCAGGTGCCTACAACAAATTACTATTTATTATATGCCTAGAGGTCCGCGTACAAAGAAATGATAGAAAAAAAACTAACATGCAGTTTTCATAGGCCAGATTCCATGGTGACCCCCTATAAGCAGTAAACAAAAAAACACGTGTTTTCGGACTTGAAAGTGAAGAGAAAGTGGGTCACAATCATCTGTAACCGTCCTCAAAATCGATGAGTTGTTACTGTGACGATATTTACAGCTAGCCTGAAAACTAAACGTCATCTAATTACAAATGCCATATAATTACGCCATTTCTGTATTTGTTGCGTTATTTCGCGATCTCAGTTGAAACAAAGTACTTCCGTTGAACTGACAAAAATAAGAAGAAACGTTCGAAAGAGAGAAAATACTTGTTTATGAGGCAGGCTTGTGGGGTAAGTTCTTAAAACACATGAGTTTAGGGCACATAAATTAAAGTGTATTATCACTGATGACAGAAAGGAAGGCATTTTTGAAGGTAAATATTTATTTTACAGGGTAGATCGTTGGTAATTTTACACACGTCCTTCGGGTGATTATGTGTGCATTGATTTGAAATTAATAAAGATGTAACTGATATAATGCAGCGGCTAAGATGGGGGGGGGGGGGGTATTACGCCACAAATAATCATAACACCTAGAAAATAAATACTTAATATTTTCTTAAGTGCAAAAAACGAGTCAAATATCAATGCTCGATGACCGCAGTACCGATTACGCGTCACCCCATCTGAGCATACTGAGTGCAAAAATAGTGCGTGGTAAAATTTTGAAGAAGGACATAAAAATAGCAAAAGCAGGTAGGGGGTCGGCCCGCACGGCCCTACGGCTTCAGGCAAAAAACAATATCGTACGCACTCAGAATGAAGTATTACTATTATCCGAAGTGTAGACAAAACATGGCGTAACTGCTAAGTCCAAAGTAATTTTTGACAAGTTTTGACAAATTCTCATTTTGTTAATTTGTCATCGATTGAAAAAAATACAACCTCACACATCTGCAATACATATACTTTCACTGTGCAAGGCTGGAGGTCACTACGACAAAAGGTTACATGCCAAATCATGAGGACAAAACATCGCACAATTGCTAAATCTAACATAGTTTTGCGCAGTTTTTGACAAGTTTTCATTTTGTGCAATTATCAACGATTTCCAAAGCATACGACGATACACATATACAATATATATATCTACTTTGCCAGGTTGTACGTCACTACGACAAAAGGGTATATGTGAAGTGATGAATCTGTTTATTTAATGTTTTACGTCCCTTTCAGCGACAACGAAGGCTATACTGAGACGCACTGACATAGAATCCGTTTGATGTTTGGTGTTTAACGTCCCTTTAAGCAACAATGAAGGCTATATTAAGATGCACTGACATAGAAGCCGTTTGTTGTTTGGTGTTTAACGTCCCTTTCAGCGACAACGAAGGCTATATTGAGACGCACTGACATAGAATCTGTTTCTTTATTTAATGTTTAACGTCCCTTTCAGCAACAATGAAGGCTATATTGAGACGCACTGACATAGAATCTGTTTGTTTGTTTAATGTTCAACGTCCCTTTCAGCGACAACGATGGCTAAATTTAGACGCCCTGACATAGAATCTGTTTATTTGCTTAATGTTTAACGTCCCTTTCAGCGACAACGAAGCCTATATTGAGACGCACTGACATAGAATGTTTGTTTGTTTGTTTCTATGGTGTTCAACGTCCCGTACAGCAAACAATGTATGCTCTGTTGGGACACTGACATAAAATCTATGTCTCTTTATTTGGAACTAAACATCCCATTTAGCGAAAATTATGGATATATTGTGACATTCTAAATAGAATCTACTTAAATTACTATTTCTTTAACTCTTTAAACTCATTATAAAGCTCTTACTATGTGCAGAGAATAATGATGGCCTTTTCGACAGCCTTGTTTTAAGATATATCAGAGGCTGTTGCTTATCATCAAGTCTGGAACTATCTCTTTAGAAAATGTGAAAACCTTTGTAATCTTTCAAATATATATGAATTGCTGGTTTTTACGACTTCAAATTAACTGAAAGGTCCTCACACAGAAGATACGGCAAGATTTGTTTAGATTTCAGTATCTTTAATGTTATACTTATTATCATGAATAGCTCAACAGAGGGAAACCTTTCTCTTGTTCAAAACAGTGCAAAAAAATTGACCAAGTGGCACTCTGAAAAATAATATGAAATCCTTCGACAAATTCAGGCACGTGACATCAGGGTCCCAAATTAAACAGGCTCTTTTAGTACCCCAGTTTCCATGCCGTAGCAAGTGCTTTTTCAACATCGAAGAAAACCGTTACAATGTACTCATTATTGAATAAAGCTCATCACAAGTGATCTGCAACGCTTTATTTCCTAAAAACCACCTTTCTAAGACTTGCTATTTTTATTTTATTTATTTATGTATTTTTTATGGGTATAATTTATTCAAATGTTTGATAAAGGGATCCGATTACCGTGACTGGTTGATAATATTGAGAATTTTTCGGTTCCTGTGTGGTTTCAATATTCTTATAATCAGGGCCTCTTTTAAGGGAATGCACCAGCGCTCAATGTCTACTTTAAAACTAGGAATAGTTTGTTTCTTTCGGTTCAACTAGAGTCTGATGGCCATATTAGGGAGCACTTGCTAAAGGAACAACGAGAAAAAAGAATAAAATACTAAAGGAAAAGGTGTAAAAACTTTTACGGCTCCCTCACATTCCTCCAATTCACAAGTGCGAATTACAAGAGAAATTTTGCATCTATTTATATTCTATTTACTCTTTTCTTTGAATCTGTTCTTTACCTTTAACTTTCAGACAAAATACAACTCCAAAATTACTTCAGCTACGTAAAACTTCACATAGAAGTTTTATCGGTAACCACACATATATCTGATCTAAAGAGTTTCAAATTCCATTAAACATCTCCATCACGAAAAAATTTGAATCAAGGACTGTCAAGAAAAGTCGATGGCATTACTGTATGCCTATAATTCCTGCCAACTCAGCATTATACGAAATAATCTACCAAAATACATACGTGTACGAATAATAATTACTACGAACTTAAAATAAGGAAAAACAATACAGACAGGTACACAAATTACCACATGTACATACTTCAGAATAGTTTGTGGTTCTTATATTCCATAATTACCAAGAAGATCACAAGTATTTGACAGTTCCCATACAGTAATAAATCACTTTACCACTGCTTTATTTCTCATACAGCAAGCGGCTCTTCATGTCTGTAATCAAAATTCCGTGATTTTTTCCTGACCTAAACACATTATTACTTTATAATACTACACAATTAAAATATCAATAACTTAAAAATAAGATTATAACTTCCCAGCTCTAAGATAAGACTTCAAATTCAGTTGCAAATTAAAATTCCCTGATCTTCAATGGTTTACTCACATAATTACTTACAATTCACCACTTACTGACCACAAAAACGAGATAACAGAATTTGTGCATGAAGGCGCAACTTGCAACATAAAATGACAATATTGAGTAAAAGATACAAAAGTGTTCCCTTTACCTCTGAACTGCAGACCTTATATATCTAAAATTGCAATTCTATAAAATTCATTTACGTAACATATAAAAATATGGAAAGATTGTTCATATTTCGGTACGTTATGTGATTTGTTTAATAACAAATTAAAACATCTATGGGTTACATGGTCTAAACAAAAATTTCTTAGCTCTACTGGACACACGGTACATGCATAAACTTTTGATTGCAATAATAACAACAAGAAACATGGGTTTCCCACTCCTTAGAAACACATTAATCAATCATTATATAAATTCAAGCACTCCTATATATTTCGCTGATTTTACTTTCGATACTTTTCATAGTGCGCAAAAGACAACCTTTTTAACACATTTGTATACTCACACAACTCATTTTCCCCAATTTAACTAAATTTAAGTAAAATCGAAAATTTTATTCAATGTTTTTAGATACACATATTACTAGTTTATTACTATGATATCACTTTTTTACAATTTTTTCTTCATTTTTTCTCTTCTTTTTTGCTATTAATTTTTTTTTGGTGTCTTTTTTCTTTTTTCCCTGTCTTTTACTGTTTTTTTATATCTACTCCATTTTTTATTATTCCTTTTTATTTTTTTTTTTATTTTTTTTTTTTTTTGTTATTTTGTTTTTTTTGTTTTTTTTTGTTTTTTTTTTGTTTTTTTTTTTTCTTTTTGCTATTTTTCATTACAATAAGTTATGGATTTACAACACTTATAATAAAACAACAATTGTGAAAATACTTCCTCACTTACTGAAAACTCTACAGAGGAATTGGATAAAAATAGCATATTTCTGAATAACAAAACAGTTTGGAATTATCTTCAGAATCTAGACCATGAACTAAATTGAATTAGGGAGTCTCAACAAAATCCGATCGATTGATTGTACTAGCCATAATTCCTACAAACCATGTATTATTTGAAATAATCTATCAAACAACATATGTGTATGAATAAAAATTACCACGAACTTGAATTTATGATTAAGGATATAGGAAGCTACAAAAATTTCCACTACTGTATCCTTCATAACAGTTTATATCTTAGCAGCTATGTGATAACATTTCAAATTCAGTTGCAATTAAAATTCCCTGATCTTTTCCTGATTTACTCACTTTATTATATTTACAATTCACTACAGACTGACTACATAAACGAGATAACAGCGTTTATGCGTGAAGGCGCAACTTGCAACACAAAATGACAATATCAAGTAAAAGTTTAAAAAAGGGTCTCCTTAAGGCCTGAACTGCAGACCTTATATGTCTAAAATTGCAATTCTTTGAAAAATTCATTAACATATAAAAATATGGAAATATTGTTCATATTTCGGTCCGTTATGTGATTTGTTTAATAACAAATTAAAACATTTATGGGTTACATGGTCTAAACAAACATTTTCTTAGCTCTATTGGACACACAGTACATGCATAAATTTTTGATTGCAATAATTACAACAAGAAACATGGGTTTCCCACTCCTTGCTAACATATTAATCCCTCATTATATAAATTCAAGCACTCCTATATATTTCGCTGATTTTACCTTCGATACTTTTCATAGAGCGCAAAAGACAACCTTTTTAAAACATTTATTTACTCACACAACTCATTTCTCTAAATTTAACTAAATTTAGGTAAAATCGAAAATTCAATGGTTTTAGATAAACATATTACTTATTTATTACTATTATTTTAAAATTTTTTACTTTTTTTCTCATTTAACTTTTTTTCTTTTCTTTCTTTTCTCTTTTTTCTCTTATTTTCTTCTTTTTTTTTTTTTGTCTTTAAATGTTTTGTTTAATATTTCTCTTATTTTTGCGTTTTCTCTTTTTTTATTATTGCTTATTTTTTTATTGTTGTTTTTTTTCTTTCTTTTGTTTTTTTTTCGTTCTTTTTTTTCTTTATTTTTTTTCGTTCTTTTTTTTTCTTCTTTTTTTTTCTTTTTTTTGCTATTTTTCATTACAATAAGTTATGTATTTACAATACCTATAATAAAACAACAATTGTGAAAATACATCCTCACTTACTGAAAACTCTACAGAGAAACTGGATAAAAACAGCATATTTCTGAATAACAAAACAGTTTAGAATTATCTTCAGAATCTCGACCATGAACGAAATCGAATTAGAGAATCAACAAAATTCGAGCGCATGATTGTCTTAACAATAATTTCTACAAACCATGTATTATTTGAAATAATCTATCAAACAACATATGTGTATGAATAAAAATTACCACGAACTTGAATTTATGATTAAGGATATAGGACGCTACAAAAATTTCCACTACTGTATCCTTCATAACAGTTTATATCTTAGCAGCTATGTGATAACATTTCAAAGTCAGTTGCAATTCAAATTCCCTGATCTTTTCCTGATTTACTCACATTATTATATTTACAATTCACTACAGACTGACTACATAAACGAGATAACAGCGTTTATGCATAAGGCACAAATGGCAACACAAAATGACAATATTAAGTAACAGTTAAATAGGGGTCTCCTTTACGCCTGAACTGCAGACCTTATATATCTAAAATTGCAATTCTATAAAATTCATTAACAAAAAAAAATCAATAAATATATGGAAGTACTGTTCATATTTCGGTACGTTATGTGATTTGTTTAAAACAAAGTAAAACATTTATGGCATACATGGTCAAAACAAACATTTTCTTAGCTCCACTGGACACACCGTACATGCATAAACCTTTGATTGCAATAATTACAACAAGAAACATGGATTTCCCACTCCTTGCAAACATATTAATCCCTCATTCTATAAATTCAAGCACTCCTTTGTATTTCGCTGATCTTACTCTTGATACTTTTCATAGTGCGCAAAAGACAACCCTTAAAAACATTAATTTATTCACCCAACTCATTTTTCTAACTAAATTTAAGTAAAGTCGAAAATTTCATTCAATGTTTTGAGATGCACATATTACTTATTTATTACTATTATTTTTACTTTTTTTTAATATTTTCCCTCATTTCATTTTTTCTTTCTTTTCTTTTTTTCTTGTTTTTTTTTTTTTTTTTTTTTTTTTGGTTTTGTTTTTTTTTTTTATGTTTTTTTATATTTACTCCATTGTTTTCATTTTCTCTTTTTTATTTTTCATTTTTCTTTTATCTTTTTATTTGTTCAGCTTTTTTTTCCTTTTTTGCTGTTTATTTTTTCTCTTTCTTTTTCGTTTTTTTTTTTTTTGTTTTTTTTTTTTTTTTGTTTTTTTTGTTTTTTTTTTTTTGTTTTCTTTTTTTTCTTTTTTTTTTTTTTTAATATTTTTCATTACAATAAGTCACGTATTTACAACACTTATAATACAACAACAGTGGTGAAAATACTTCCTCACTTACTGAAAACTCTGCACAGAAATTCGATAAAAATAGCATATTTCTGAATAACAAAACAGTTTAGAATTATCTTCAGAATCTCGACCATGAACCAAATTGAATTAGGGAGTCTCAACAAAATTCGATCGCATGATAGTCCTAGCAATAATTTCTACAAACCATGTATTATTTGAAATAATCTATCAAACAACATATGTGTATGAATAAAAATTACCACGAACTTGATTTTATGATTAATGATATAGAAAGGTACAAAAATTATAACCACTGCATACTTCAGAACAGTTTATGTCTTAGCAGCTTTGTGATAACATTTCAAATTCAGTTGCAATTAAAATTCCCTGATCTTTCCCTGATTTACTCACATTATTATATTTACAATTCACTACAAACTGACTACATTAATGAGATAACAGCGTTTATGCATGAAGGCGCAACTTGCAACACAAAATGACAATATTAAGTAAAAAGTTTAAAAAAAGGTCCCCTTTACGCCTGAACTGCAGACCTTATATATTTAAAATTGCAATTCTATAAAATTCATTAACAAAAAATATAAATATGTGGAAATACTGTTCATATTTCGGTACGTTATGTGATTTGTTTAATAACAAATTAAAACATTTATGGGTTACATGGTCAAAACAAACATTTTCTTAGCTCCACTGGACACACCGCACATGCATAAACCTTTGATTGCAATAATTACAAGAAACATCTTTGATTGCAATAATTACAAGAAACATGGATTTCCCACTCCTTGCAAACATATTAATCCCCCATTATATAAATTCAAGCACTCCTTTATATTTCGCTGATTTTACTCTTGATACTTTTCATAGTGCGCAAAAGACAACCTTTTAAAAACATTTATTTACTCGCACAACTCATTTGTCTAACCAAATTAAAGTAAAATCGAATATTTCATTCAATGTTTTGAAATACACATATTACTTATTTATTACTATTATTTTTACTTTTTTTAATATTTTCCCTTATTTCCCTTTTTTTTTTTTTTTTGCTCTTTTTTCTTTTTTGTTTTTTATTTTTTTGTTTTGTAAGGTTTTTTATATTTACTCTATTGTTTTCATTTTCTCTTTTTCTTATTTTTCGTTTATCTTTTTTTATTTGTTCAGTTTTTTTTTAATTTTTTTTTCTGTTTTTTTTTTTTTTTTTCGTTATTTTTTTTTTTGTTTTATTTTTTCTTTTCTTGTTTTTATTTTTTGTTTTTTTTTTTCTACTATTTTCCATTACAATAAGTTATGTATTTACAAAACTTATAATAAAACAACAACTGTGGAAATATTTCCTCACTTACTGAAAATTCTACTGAGAAATTGGATAAAAATAGCATATTTCTGAATCACAAAACAGTTTAGAATTATCTTCAGAATCTCGACCATGAACGAAATTGAATTAGTGAGTCTCAACAAAATTCGATCCCATGATTGTCTTAACAATAATTTCTACAAACCATGTATTATTTGAAATAATCTATCAAACAACATATGTGTATGAATAAAAATTACCACGAACTTGATTTTATGATTAATGATATAGAAAGGTACAAAAATTATAACCACTGCATACTTCAGAACAGTTCATGTCTTAGCAGCTTTTTGATACCATGTATCATTAATCTCATTAATGTAGTCAGTTTGTAGTGAATTGTAAATATAATAATGTGAGTAAATCAGGGAAAGATCAGGGAATTTTAATTGCAACTGAATTTGAAATGTTATCACAAAGCTGCTAAGACATAAACTGTTCTGAAGTATGCAGTGGTTATAATTTTTGTACCTTTCTATATCATTAATCATAAAATCAAGTTCGTGGTAATTTTTATTCATACACATATGTTGTTTGATAGATTATTTCAAATAATACATGGTACCTTATGTGATTTGTTTAATAACAAATTAAAACAGCTATGGGTTACATGGTCTAAACAAAAAATTTCTTAGCTCTATTGGACACACTGCATGCATAAATTTTTGATTGCAATAATTACAACAAGAAACATGAGTTTCACACTCCTTGGAAACATATTAATCCCTCATTATATAAATTCAAGCACTACTTTGTATTTCGCTGATCTTACTCTTGATACTTTTCATAGAGTCTCAACAAAATCCGATCGCTTGATTGTCCTAGCCATAATTCCTACAAACCATGTATTATTTGAAATAATCCATCAAGCAACATACGTGTGCGAATAAAAATTACTACGAACTTGAATTTACGACTAAGAATATAGGAAGGTACAAAAATTACCACAACTATACACTTCAGAACAGTTTATGAGTCTTATAGTTATCAAGCAGATCACAAGAACTTGCCAGTTCCCACATAGTAATACATCACTATACCACTGCTCTATTTTGTCATAGAGCAAACAACTCTTCATGAATGTAAGGTTATCAAAATTCCCGGGTTTTTCTCCTGATCTTACAACGCACTACACAAATAAAATATCAATAATTTAAAATTTAAAATAAGTCGATACCTTAGCAACTTTATGAAATTTCAAAATTCAGTTGCAATTAAAACTCCCTGACTTTTCCCTGGTCTATTCAAGTTTTATATCATTTCATCGCATCAATGAAATACAGAAAACCTGTCAAAAAATGAAACACAATTTAACATAAGATTTTCCCCTACCTAGAAGCGCGGTCAATATCTGACAACAATAACAACGCATAATTTCGAATGTCACGGCTCGAGATTTCTTTTCGAGCGGGCAAAACACCAGCTGCCATAACCACTTCCCATTTTTACTTTCGTTATTTTCAAACCAAAAATGCAAATACTATCAACTATCAAGAAAGATAATCTTGATACTGCACATCTCTGAGTCAGTTAGGATTACATGGTGTCTTAATATGCCATGTAAGGAAGGGGGGGGGGGGGGCACTTCGTATCATATGTGTCACAAGTAATTTATAAATATTTTTATTAACTTTTCTTATTTATTTTACATATATATAGGGGAAGGGGGACTTTTTCTACATCGATTAACACGCGCATAACTACACTTTAAAAAGCTCAGACCAAATCTAAATTATTCATAAAACACAGTTACGCCTTGATCGCCAGCAGCTGTATGATAAAACCACATAGCATGTTGACGAAAGAACCACAAATGGCTTCGTTTGAATCGAGCAATCTGTTGTTCATGTATATCACTGCTGCATCGACACCTCTCAGTCTGTTTAGACTATATCGTGTCTCGAGTTCCAAATACGATTAAAATACGGTTACCAACTGATCGATAAATTCAGCAGTAATGAAGCATCTGAGAGTTTCTAACTGGTTCTTTGGTTACCCTATCTTTTATAACATTATTCCACGTGTGACTTTTATTCAACCTCCCGGAATGTCACTTATACTTGTGTTATGAAGACATTCCGGGTTGTGATACATATATCTCAAATCGGTCAACATTGTATCTAATTTCAAGGTAATTGCACGGGTGTGCGAAAAGTCCCTCAAACTGAAGGCTCGAGCACTTCGACATTAACAGTAACTTGATTAAAAGTGTAACTAAAGAAACGCAAGAGAGAAACAAGACTGTCAAGTGACAGTGGCCCAGTTGAGGATTCAGTCTTGTGCCTCTTGGAAAATGGTAAGACAGTCTGATCTGGTTGAGTGTTTTTTTTTTATATTAAATTATGCTGAAATTATGAAAATTTCTGAATATTTGTAATAAATGGGAAAAATACAGACATAGGAATTTTACTGCAATTTGTTATTAAATTCAAACAGAAGTCAGATGTAAAAATTAAAATAAAGTCCTTTCTTTTATTACTTATCTTGGGCCTTGTTTCAAATGAGTATAAAAATGTGCATACAGTTTTGGAACATCCTATCCAGAACACGGTACGATATTTGTCAAATAAAAATATATATGTAAAAACAGGAATTTTTCTCCAATTTGTTTTTGATATCAAAGAGAAGTAGAACTCCAAAATTTAAATAACGTCCTTTCTTATATGCACTTATCTCGAGCCTTTTGTTGCATACAATTACTTAAACGTGGATTCCTATCCAGGGTGGTACTAGGCCAGCGTTTAATTAAAAATCGATAAATGATCGGGTGAGGTATATCCAGACCCTGGATAGTCTACCCTGACAGGCGTACTTCAAATGCCCTGGTAAACTTCAAAGCGGGGGGTTCGTCAAAAATATATGGACCCTAATTAATTCTAATTTGCGTGGGAAAAATGAAAAAGAGGCTATCGACCACCCGAAAAATATCACATTTATCATATTGTCGGGTCATATAATTGCTTCCTGCACCTTTAAAAATAAAAATTACAACTTTCTTGCATTATATTATATTCATCATATTTTCGGGTCCTAGAATTGTTTCCTGCACTTTCAAAGCGAAAATTACAACTTTTTTCCTTTATCGCCCAATATTCCCTGATATCGCCAACCCGAAAAATATCACATTTATCATATTTTCGGGTCACAGAATTGATTCCTGCACTTTTAAAGCGAAAATTACAACTTTCTTGCATTATCGCCCAATGTTCCCTATTATCGCCCACACGAAAAATATCATATATATCATATTTTCGGGTCATAGAATTGATTCCTGCACTTTTAAAGCGAAAATTACAACTTTCTTACATTATCGCCCAATGTTCCCTATTATCGCCCACCCGAAAAATATTATATTTATCATATTTTCGGGACATAGAATTGATTCCTGCACTTTTAAAGCGAAAGTTACAACTTTCTTACATTATCGCCCAATATTCCCTATTATCGCCTACCCGAAAAATATCACATTTATCATATTTTTGGGTCATAGAATTGATCCTTGCACTTTTAAAGCGAAAATTACAACTTTCTTACATTATCGCCCAATGTTCCCTATTATCGCCCATGCGAAAAATATAACATTTATCATATATTCGGGTCATAGACTTGATTCCTGCACTTTTAAAGCGAAAATTACAACTTTCTGGCAGTATCGCCCAATATTCCCTATTGTCGCCCACCCGAAAAATATCACATTTATCATATTTTCGGGTCATAGAATTGATTCCTGCACTTTTAAAGCGAAAATTAAAACTTTCTGGCAGTATCGCCCAATATTCCCTATTATCGACCATCCGAAAAATATCATATTTATCATATTTTCGGGTCACAAAATTGATTCCTGTACTTTTAAAGCGAAAATTACAATTTTCTTACATTATCGCCCAATATTCCCTAATATCACCCACCCGAAAAATATCACATTTATCATATTTTCGGGTCATAGAATTGATTCCTGCACTTTTAAAGCGAAAATTACAACTTTCTTGCATTATCGCCCAATGTTCCCTATTATCGCCCATCCGAAAAATATCATATTTATCATATCTTCGGGACATAGAATTGATCCCTGCACTTTTAAAGCGAAAATTACAACTTTCTTACATTATCGCCCAATGTTCCCTATTATCGCCCATCCGAAAAATATTACATTTATCATATTTTCGTGTCATAGAATTGATTCCTGCACTTTTAAAGCGAAAATTACAACTTTCTTGCATTATCGCCCAATATTCTCTATTATCGCCCATCCGAAAAATATCATATTTATCATATTTTCGGGTCATAGAATTGATTCCTGCACTTTTAAAGCGAAAATTACAACTTTCTTACATTATTCCCAATGTTCCCTATTATCGCCCACCCAAAAATATATTATTTATCATATTTTCGGGTCCTAGAATTCTTTTCTGCGCTTTTAAAGCGAAAATTACAACTTTCTTGCTTTATCGCCCAATATTCCCTGTTATCGCCCACCCGAAAAATATCACATTGATCATATTTTCGGGTCACAGAATTGATTCCTGTACTTTTAAAGCGAAAATTACAACTTTCTTGCATTATCGCCCAATGTTCCCTATTATCGCCTACCCGAAAAATATCACATTTATCATATTTTCGGGTCATAGAATTGATTCCTGCACTTTTAAATAGAAAATTACAGCTTTCTTACATAATCGCCCAATGTTTCCTATTATCGCCCATCCGAAAAATATTATTTTTACCATATTTTCGGGTCCTAGAATTGTTTACTGCACTTGTAAAAGCGAAAATTACAACTTTCTTGTAGTATCGCCCAATATTGCCTATTATAGCCCATCCGAAAAATATCATATTTATCATATTTTCGGGTCATAGAATTGATTCCTGCACTTTTAAAGCGAAAATTACAATTTTCTTACATTATCGCCCAATATTCCCTATTATCGCCCACCCGAAAAATATCACATTTATCATATTTTCGGGTCATAGAATTTATTCCTGCACTTTTTAAGGGAAAATTACAACTTTCTTACATTATCGCCCAATATTCCCTATTATCGCCCACCCGAAAAATATTATATTTATCATGTTTTCGGGTCCTAGATTTGTTTCCTGCACTTTTAAAGCGGAAATTACAATTTTCTTGCTATATCGCCCAATATTCCCTGTTATCGCCCACCCGAAAAATATCATATTTATCATATTTTCGGGTCACAGAATTGATTCCTGCACTTTTAAAGCGAAAATTACAACTTTCTTGCTTTATCCCCAATGTTCCCTATTATCGCCTACTTGAAAATATCATAGAAATGACCCACTGACAACAAAATTACTGAAAAGTCCAACTAGAAGTACTTGCATGTAACATATTGTGCCCCTCTGCAAATTGAAACTTTGCTTTTTTAAGAAGAAAAATGTAAATTTCCAATTTCTTAAAAGCTGCAAATTTCGAAGCTCAGTAGATTCAAAAATAAGGCGAAATTGAAAAATCGAAAAAAGTAGTTTTTTCACCCCTTAGTTCTAGTTTCTTGATAACAAATTTCGGAATCTTCCGATGAACAATGAGGGACTAGATAGATTTTTTTCGTATTTTGCCCAAATTGGCAATAAAATCGCCAAAAATGGTTTAAATCAAAAATTAAAAAAAATTCCTAGTGCAGTAGAAGGTTAAAAACTCGCGTTTAAAATTTGGTACGAATCGGATAAAAAATAAAAAAGATATTCCACTTTAACTACTTTGTTAAGAAAAATTTTGGAAATTTGCCAATTTTTAGAAGTTGCAAACTTTGAAGCTCAGTAGATTCAAAAATAAGGCGAAATTCAAAAATCGAAAAAAGTACTTTTTTCACCCCTTAGTTCTAGTTTCTTCATAAAAAATTTCGGAATCTTCCGATGAAAAATGAGGGACTAGATAGGTTTTTTCGTATTTTGCCCAAATTGGCAATAAAATCGCCAAAAATGGTTTAAACCAAAAAATGAAAAAATTTCCTAATGCAGTAGAAGGTTAAAAACTCTTGTTAAAAATTTGGTACGAATCGGATAAAAAATAAAAAAGATATTCCACTTTAACTACTTTGTTAAGAAAAAAAAATTGGAAATTTGCCAATTTTTAGAAGTTGCAAACTTTGAAGCTCAGTAGATTCAAAAATAAGGCGAAATTCAAAAATCGAAAAAAGTACTTTTTTTACCCCTTAGTCCTAGTTTCTTTATAAAAAATTTCGGAATCTTCCGATGAAAAATGAGGGACTAGATAGGTTTTTTCGTATTTTGCCCAAATTGGCAATAAAATCGCCAAAAACGTTTAAACCAAAAATTTAAAAAATTTCCTAATGCAGTAGAAGGTTAAAAACTCTTGTTAAAAAATTGATACGAATCGGATAAAAAATAAAAAAGTTATTCCACTTTTAACGGTCGCGGGACGGACAGACGGACGGACGGACGGACAGACGGACGGACGGACGACACTTGCAACCATCTGTATAGCCCTGTTGGCTGAAAAGCAAGTGTAGACATTACACGGCAAAGTGTGATACGAGTGTAGACATTAAACGGCAAGATGTGATACGAGTGTAGACATTAAACGGTGAGATGTGATACGAGTGTAGACATTAAACGGGCAAGATGTGATACGAGTGTAGACATTACACGGCAAAGTGTGATACGAGTGTAGACATTAAACGGCAAGATGTGATACGAGTGTAGACATTAAACGGCAAGATGTGATACGAGTGTAGACATTAAACGGTGAGATGTGATACGAGTGTAGACATTAAACGGCAAGATGTGATACGAGTGTAGACATTACACGGCAAAGTGTGATACGAGTGTAGACATTAAACGGCAAGATGTGATACGAGTGTAGACATTAAACGGCAAGATGTGATACGAGTGTAGACATTAAACGGTGAGATGTGATACGAGTGTAGACATTACACGGCAACGTGTGATACGAGTGTAGACATTAAACGACAAGATGTGATACGAGTGTAGACATTAAACGGTGAGATGTGATACGAGTGTAGACATTAAAAGGCAAGGTGTGATACGAGTGTAGACATTAAACGGTCAGATGTGATACGAGTGTAGACATTAAACGGTGAGATGTGATACGAGTGTAGACATTACACGGCAACGTGTGATACGAGTGTAGACATTAAACGACAAGATGTGATACGAGTGTAGACATTAAACGGAGAGATGTGATACCAATGTAGACATAAAACGGTGAGATGTGATACGAGGGCAGACATCAAACGGCGAGATTTGTTTCGTGTGTAGACATTTTTGTATGGATATCTACGCGCCAGAACTTTACAAAAATATTGCCCGAAAGCATTTATTTATTTTGTATTTATGACATTTCTGATAAAAATTTATCCAATTCACTTGATTTCTTGGGGAATTCCGGACCTGAATGACTTTAATTCGTTCTTGGATTGATTGACACCGACGAGAAAAAAAGTGTCTGTTTTGTTTAACGTCCCGTTCAGCGATTATCATGGCTATAATGGGACGCACTTGCAGAATTAACAAGTGATGAAAAACGAAGGAAGAATGAAGAAAGAAGAACTGGAAAGAAAAAACATTCCGGTTAGTCATCTCCCACGACACACACGAAACAAAGAACAATGGGTCGATTCTTAAGATTCGCCCCACCCACAGTGGGCAATAGAGTGTTACGGGACTGTGATTAGGCTTATCACTGTACTGTGATCAGGCGCGGATCTCTGGTAGGGCTGCTATCGAGGCTGGAGGAAGGGCTTATAGCGCCCCAGTGGGCTACAGAGTTACGGGACTGTGATTAGGCTTATCACTGTACTGTGATCAGGCGCGGATCTCTGGTAGGGCTGCTATCGAGGCTGGAGGAAGGGTTTAAAGCGGCCCAGTGGGCTACAGAGTTACGGGACTGTGATCAGGCTTATCACTGTACTGTGATCAGGCGCGGAACACTGGTAGGGCTGCTATCGAGGCTGGAGGAAGGGTTTATAGCGGCCCAGTGGGCTACAGAGTGTTACGGGGCTGTGATCAGGCTTATCACTGTACTGTGATCAGGCGCGGAACCCTGGTAGGGCTGCTATCGAGGCTGGAGGAAGGGTTTATAGCGGCCCAGTGGGCTACAGAGTGTTACGGGGCTGTGATCAGGCTTATCACTGTACTGTGATCAGGCGCGGAACCCTGGTAGGGCTGCTATCGAGGCTGGAGGAAGGGCTTATAGCGGCCCAGTGGGCTACAGAGTGTTACGGGGCTGTGATTACACTTATCACTGTACTGTGATCAGGCGCGGATCCCTGGTAGGGCTGCTATCGAGGCTGGAGGAAGGGCTTATAGCGGCCCAGTGGGCTACAGAGTGTTACGGGGCTGTGATTACACTTATCACTGTACTGTGATCAGGCGCGGATCCCTGGTAGGGATGCTATCGAGGCTGGAGGAAGGGCTTACGGCGCCCCAGTGGGCTACAGAGTGTTACGGGGCTGTGATTACACTTATCACTGTACTGTGATCAGGCGCGGATCCCTGGTAGGGATGCTATCGAGGCTGGAGGAAGGACTTACGGCGCCCCAGTGGGCTACAGAGTGTTACGGGGCTGTGATCAGGCTTATCACTGTACTGTGATCAGGCGCGGAACCCTGGTAGGGCTGCTATCGAGGCTGGAGGAAGGGCTTATAGCGCCCCAGTGGGCTACAGAGTGGTACGGGACTGTGATCAGCTGTCGTCGGGGTTGGAGGAATTGCTTGTAGCGTCCCCAGCTCTCCCGTTACCACGTGGTGTGCTTCTTTTCAGCCAACTCTCCACCTCAAATCCCAAGTGTAAAACTTTCTCTATATCCGCGCTAACTGCACAAATCCGCTGGAGTGAGACCTGGGAATAATGGTCTACCACGTACACCAGTCATACATACAGAGGAAAACCAAAAAGCCACGCTACAATCTGTAATGGCCTAATTTAGCTTCAAATATATTTCGGTGCCTTGTTCATTTTTGCCAATAGTTTCACGTATTATTCCCTTTACCAGTGTTTTTCTTCCAGATTCACTGCGCTTCGTGGCTACTTACAGAGCGATTTTTTTTTCTAATTGCCATGTCCCATACAATGTAATAACATTGAATGACAATAATTACACAGAATCGATATAAAACGTATGAATACTAACAACTTAGGATCTCGACGTTTGTGAAAAAGGAAAACAAGTTGCACATTTAAAGTACAAAGATCTCCTAATTAAGATAAAACATGGCCTATAATTTTCCCTAAAAAATGGATGGGCTGTAATTAAGCATCTTGACACTGATAACTTTATTATTCTTCAAAAGGAATGGGAACTTCTGACGAGCCTGGGGCAAGATGAATGAAGGCTTCACATGTCGCTTCTGATAACATGCGGGTGAATATTACGTAATGTGACTCCCGCACGATAAAATCTCTAAACGAAAGTGTCATATATGCACCAGAATGTCCGTGGACATTGTGCCCAGCAGTAAAAACGAACACAGTACACAGGTGAAGGGAAAAACTTTGACAAAATTTACATTTGATAGAAGGCTTTACGGGTAACACTATCAAACACAACCGAATAGGACCTTTGGAATGAACTATGGAAGAGCAGGTGGACACTTCGGTTTCATACTTCATAGTTCAATGCCACATATGTAGTCTAAAACTGGCGCAAAACCTTTGTTATTAAAATATTCACTAACGCCCAGTATACAGCCTCACTCTCGCTAAATTTTGATAAAAGGTATCGGGGATTTTTGTTGAAGGCAGCGAATATTAATATGCATGTCGATTGCTATTACCTCCTTTCGTCAATTGGCGGACCAACTGACGAAAACTTTTTTTATTAAAATCTTCACTCACATCAGGTATACAGCCCTACCTTTCTCAACATTTTGGTTCACGGTGGCAGATATTAGTACCTACATGGCTATTACTTCTTTGTGACTTTGCTATAAAAACTCGCGGAAATATCGGCGAAAACTTTTCTTATAAAAATTTTAACTAAAGCCTTACTCTCTTTAAGTTTTCGTTAAAAGCAACCGACAATAGTATTTACCTGGCTATGACTTCTTTGTGTTTCTTCAAAAATAGGTTGAAAGACTCGCGAAAAACAATTTTTCTTTAAAATTTTAAGGGCCTCCAGGAACAGAGTCCTGTTTTCGCGGCATGTTTATTATACCAACGTAGCGGAAAATTAAACGGAACACCGCGGATTTTCAATTTACGCTGCTTTTTTCTTTTTTTTTTTTTTGTGTGTGTGTGTGTGTGTGGCCACAAATCGGCGTCAAAACTGGCATATCGAGCTTCATGTTAAACTATTCACTGACGCCAAGTATACAGCCTTAGTCTCTTTAAATTTTGATTAAAGGTAGCACACATGGCACCTGACTGGCTATTGCTTTTGTAAAATTTGGCGGAAATATTGGAGAAAACCTACCTTTCATTAAAATTTTAACTGAAGGATTTTTTTATTTCCGGACTAAAAGCAGCACATGCACTGAAGAAGGTATTACCCAACAGTGCAGTTTTGTTATGGACACCCGGAGCAGTTGAATCGGTTTCAAGCAAAAGAAAGCAGTACTCACAGAGCCAAGGTGACATGTCATATCGGATATGACCTATACTTGCATTGAAACACGTCTCACAGTAGGGAAGGAACGATTCTCCGATTCCTCGCTGGAATCCTCGGTCATCGCTATTAACAGTATTACATACAGAAATAAATATAAAATACAGGAAGAAGCATGCCCAAGGACATGACAGCCGAGTTACCAAACAAGGAAAGAGAAAAAAACTCTGAAACGAATACTGTTAGGCCAAAAAAATGAAGAACTTTGTTTCAGAACATAACTTTTTCATAATTTTAATACACAAAAACGAGTTTTCCCGAGTGGAAGCTACCCGAAAAGGGATGTTGGGGGGGTTGGGTTTTGAAGATTCACGTATTTACCAACATTCACACAATTTTACAAAATTTTTAAAATTCCACCATTTAGGCATTTTTTGTCATTTACGAAAAAAAGGAAAGTCCAGGTGGAGAAGCACCTAAGAAACTTTCGATTAAAATTTTATAATTATTTGAAAATGACTGAGAGAAATGAATGGCTTGACAATACAATTTATTTACTACCATTTATTCCAGTCTTTGCGAAACTTCAAAATTCCGCCATTTCGAGTTTTTGGCGAACCGCGACAAAAAATAATAGCCTGGTAGGCGAACCCCTGGGGAACACCCCTGCATAACATCTAAACGATTGGAGTAAAACTGTAATAGGAGTAGCATTTTAAAAATGGGTCAAAATGGGCACAAAAAGTGTCGCCATTTGTCAGTTTTTCGTCAATCGTCAAAAAAAGTAATAGCCAGGTGGGGGACCACCCAGGGAACATTCGTGCGTAATATCAAAACAATTGGAGCAAACCGTAGGAGGAGTAGCATTTTAAAGAAAAAGTTTAACATATGCACATACATTCAAGCCCCCTATAGTGATACGACTAACCCAGTCCGACAAAGTCGGCTGGGTTAAAAACCACTACTTTGTGCTCATGTACAGCACCCAGTTTTTGAAAATTACAAGAACGAGTTTCTAAGAGTGCCAAAAAGCATTTGGCAATTCCAACGACAAGCATTGAGCGTCTATTTTCTGCAACCAGACTTGCTTCCGGATCCAGACACCATCAACGAAATTTTGTTTCTAAGTAGGAATCTGAAAACCGACGTGAGAAATACTCTAAAGGTTTGTCGGGAAACGACACTTTGTTTGTTGGGTCACCAGGGTGTTTAACGTCCCGTTCACCAACTATGATGGGTATATTGGACCGCACTTGCTAAAGAAACAAGTGGGAAAAAGCGAAGGAACAATGAATAAATAGTAAAGGAAGAGTAGAAAGAAAGAAATTCCGATTGGCCCCCTCCCACGCCACGCATGGAACAGAAAGCAGTAGGCGTATTCTTAAGATCCCCCCCCCCTCGACCCACAGGGGAACCAGTATCGGAAGCCATTGGATTACCTCTACCAAGCACAACTGGAGAAAAAATATTCCAGACGACTAGTGACCACCCACTACCTGAAATGCCATCCTTGGCTGACCTCAAAAAAGGTTGATACCCATGGTGGTTTTACAAGACTTATCTCGGCGTTTCTGAAGTTTTCTGTTCTACTCATTAGTTAGATCTTCAAACATATCTTATTCTGAACATTTTGGTACCGTTTTTACTCTGGAGACCTGAATTGGTAATCCTGGAGAGCATATTTTATTATATGGTTTAACGTCGAGCCAAGATCAAAGGTAATGCTGGACTTATCGGGTGATAAATGCACACTGTGTGGTAGCGTCTTGTTGGGAAAGAATCGAAGAACGGCACCACGTGATTTTCCGGCACCACGTGACTTTCCGGCACCACGTGACTTTCCAGCGCTTTCTGTACGTGCTGCCGCGCAAGTTGTTTTCATTAATCAAAAGGGGGTCCTATGACGAAAAGATATCCCGCCCCATACCATAACACTCTCGCCACCCCAACGATCTGGAGGGAAGAATGAGGAAATAGCAAAAGAAGAGTTAGAAAGACAAAAATCATGATTAGTCACCTCTTACGCCATGCACGGAACAGAACGCAGTGAGTGGATTCTTAAGATTCCCGCCACCCCACAGGGGGACAAAAAATAAGTAACAACTGAACTAACGCCAGACAAATAGCCTAACTATTTTACAAATTTGGTAAAATACAGCAGCTACTGGTATTAAACTGCCTATTTTTCCGTAATTCGCCACAATTATTCGCAAAAAACCATCATTTTATTATGAAATCTTAACCCGTACCATCAAACAAGTATACCAGAGAACTGGTTAAGTAACCCGCCGCACCTCCGTTTTTGAAATAAAACAGTTCGAGTGACCTTGACCTTCGACCCAAAGTCACCAAAACCTAATCAGGTCAAGCTCCTTAGATTCACCAACCCAGCTGCCAATTTTAGTTGTAATCCGTCCAGCCGAACTTGACATACCATGTCCACAACAGCGTGTACATGACGCACAACCCGAGATATTGTGTCCCCAAGAGAAAAATTAAAAAATTTCAGTGACCTTAAAAGACTTAAATTGACCTTTGACCCAAGGTCACCAAAACATAATCGGGTCAAGTGCCTTTGTCCACCATTCTATCTACCAATTTTGGTTGAAATCTGTAAAGCTCAACTTGAGATACTCGCCTTATTCAACAGCAATCATCCAACTGCAGGCTCTTCGATCAATATCGATAAATAGCTAATGAGAGCACATTTCAAAGCGCACATTTGCACTTTTTCAAAAATCTGGCAATTTTTCAATTTTCGACAAAAATAAAAAACAACCACGCGTTCCACACCTCCAACATACGGTCTCTCTGTATGCAAGCGAAAAATAAAATCCCTTTAATACTGACGGAGATCTAGCGCGTACAAACTTACCACTGTACATCGGGGCAAATGCACATTTTCTTCACATTTCAAAAATCTGGCAATTTTTCAATTTTTGAGAAAAATAAAAAATAACCACGCTTTGCACACCTTCAATATATGTACTCTCTCTGTGCAAGAAAGAAATGAGATACCTGTATTAGTTACTGAGATATGGCGCGTACAAACTTACCACTATAGACTGGGACAGACAGACGGACAGACACGGCCCTTTTCATAAGTCCCCCGAAACTTATTAGGGAGAACCTATTATTAGGGAGACTAATAACCTACTTTGTCGAAATATTCGTTGATGAGAGCGATCTTTAGTGATTTCCTGTCTATTCCGGAAAAAATTGGCAAAAACATTTGCGAGAAACCAAATTCTGGTTCCAATGCTAGGGATATAGCCTTACACTCTTTACTGACTTAAGGTGACATCATTTCCCACCTGACCACTACTGTTTATGGTGACGCGTTAAAAATTGTCGATAATAATAGAGAAAACCAATTTCATAAATCCCGAATTCAATCAGTGTTCGCAAGAATTCTCTATTCCCCAATCTTGTTAAAACCTCAACTAACGCGAGGTATACATACATTAGTTCCTCTTGGATGTCACTTCTTTCGTGATTCGCCCAGATGTGGAGGAAATAAATATTATGGAAACACCATTGCTAAACATAATCTCAACTGGTGCCAGGTAGAGGTGTGACGGTTCACCTCCGGCTCGGTTCGGTTCGATTCGGTCCAACAAAAATCCTCGGTTCGGTTCGGGTTTTTTTCGGTTCGGTTCTGCAAAACCAACCCGCAGTTTTTAGTTGTTTTTTTTTTCAAATATACATATATATCTACAGTGCGTGTTTATTTATTTTTTTAATTATTTATAATTGCCTGCACTTAATCAGATAGTTATTTTTACCTAAGAACAAATACAAAACCTAGCGTATAACGGTAATGTTTTGTATTTATTACCTCAAAGCTGACTTACACAAGAATTTACACTGTTATTGAGCATCTAACAATTTATTCTAATATATTGTTTTAACAAATAATTTATTCTAAAATATTGTTTTAACAAATAATTCGCAAATTACATCAAGATTTACGTTTGGTAATTCACAATATTTATTATCCTAAATAAAATACATGTAGCTACTAGCTATGTAGAATCCAATCAAGTTACTTCATTAATTTTACACCGCTCGATGAGGAAAGCGTTCGAAAAATAATAATGTCTATCAAGCAAGCAATCGTTTATCCTCTTCTAAAAAAGCCAAATCTCGATACTATTAAGAAGAACTATCGCCTGGTTTCCAATTTATCCTTTATATCCAAAATCCTTGAAGAGGCAATATGCCAACAATTAAATGTCCATCTCACCTCCCATAGTTTGGAAGAAAAGTATCAATCAGCTTACCACAAGTATCATAGTACTGAAACTGCCTTTATTCGTTTGTTCGATAACCTTTTGATCCAACTGGATAACCGCCAAGCTATGTTTCTCATATTACTCGACCTTTCTCCCGCCTTTGACACCGTAGATCATGAAATCTATCTACGCCGACTGGAGTGCTCCTTTGGTGTCGAAGGTTGAACCCTTGATTGGATATCATCATACCTTCGTGATCGCAGCGCACGTGTTAAGGTCGATAGTGCACTTTCGGACTCTACTACAATGGATTGCGACCTACCCCAAGGTTCCAAAATTGGACCACGAAGATATTCTCAATAAACCAAGCCATTGGGTTCTCTGATAAAATACACGGACTACCGTATCATTTTATGCGGATGATTCTGGTCTAGAAAATGCATTCAATCCACGCTCAGTCTCAGAACAGGCGCTGCCCTTGCTCAAGTTTCTGACGCCATCAAAGATATCGGGTCCTGGATGACCGCTAATAAACTTAAATTAAACAAAGACAAAACTGATTTTTTGGTTATAACAGGTGAACGCAACGAGAAATTTATCAGTATCCATAGCCTACACCTCGACAATGACGTTGCTAAACGTTCCCAAGTTGCTCGAGTCTTGGGAGTGCTCGCTGACTCGCATTTCACAATGGAGGCACATATTAACTCTGTTGTTCGAACGTGCAACTACTACCTACGGTGGATACGTGATGTTCGTTCGCGTTTGAACGACGATGCTGCAAAGACACTCGTGCATGCGTTGGTGATCAGTCGCATCGATTACTGCAACAGTGTATTGATCAACCTCCCTAAAACGCAGATCAAGTTGCTGCAGCGCATCCTTAATCACTCTGCACGCATTGTGAGACCATCTAGTGAAGAAAGTGTTAAGGATAAACTCATGGCTCTCCATTGGTTACCGATTGAGCGACGTATTGTGTTTTAAGTTGCCCTTTTGACTCATAAAGCCCTCAACAATTCAGCACTTGAGTACATTAAAAATGTGATAATCTTTGCTTGTTTGGTGTTATAGTAAAAATTGAAATAGTAAAACAAGAGTTGGAAAGAAAAAATCAGTCGCCTCCTACGACATACACGGAACAAAGCAGTGGGCGTATTCTTAGGATTACCCCCCCCCCCCAACCCCCAGGGTAATGTCAGGTGGGTGCAAACTAAGAAGACCCCCGGGTTTAGCTTTAGTATGAAATAGGTTTAGTTCATTTTTACTGTGGGAGGCAGAGATGGTAAAGATTCAAGTGACAGTTCAAGTGCCAATTTATAGAGAAGGTGGGGGATGGGGGCGAGATACCAGTAAAACTAAATTGAGACAGTAAAACTGGTAACTAAAGGAGAGTAAGTATATATAAGATAAGGTATTCCATAGGGTCGAGGGACGAACCCCGCCTCACTAATGCTGATGTCAAGACTTCTGACATATAAGTTTAACCTCTAACCCAAAATGCACGACAGTAAGGCTCTGTACCCGGCGTTGGCCAAGATTTTAAATGGCTTATTTCACAAAAATTTTCGCCACTTTTTTGGCAAATCAAAAAAGAAAAAGCCAGTTTTATACCTGCTACCGTTACTTCAAATTTTAAGACATTAAGACTATTTTACAGCACTCAGTTAAGATTTTGCGGATTTTCATTACTTTTCGCCAATCACCAAAAATTGAAACAGACAGGCAGGCAGTAACACTTGCTACTTCCATTTCAAATTTCAAGATAGAAAGATTATTTTCGTGGAGGTATTTAAGATTTTACTAACAATTTTTTTTGTTTTTCGCCCCAATTTTCGGAAATTTGGCCAACCACCAAAAAAAGGAGGTCAACTAGGAAGTACCTGTCTTCACCTAAAATTTAGAGACAATAGGACTATTGTCCAGCAGTAAGTGAAGATTTTACTGAAAAAAAAATTGTTTTTATTTTTCGCCAAAATTTCCAACAATTTTTTTCCGAAATACCCAAAAATAATGACCAGGTATATGATAATACCTGCTACGTTCACTTAAAATTCCAAGAGAGTAGTACGATTTTCCTGGAGTTATTCAAGATTTTACTGAATTTTTTTTTGTTTTTTTTTTTGTTTTTTTTTTTTTTGTTTTTTTGTTTTGTTTTTTTCTTTTTGTCAAAAGTATCCACAAAATGTTCGTCAACCACCAAAAAAAGTAATAACCAGATAAGAAGGAACGCCTGCTACCTTCACATAAAGTTTCAAGACAGTAGGTCAATTTTCCTGGAGATAATTAAGATTTTACCAAAAAAAAATTAGTTTTTCGCCAATCTTCCCGGCAAGTTTTGGCGAAACGACAAAAATTAACAGACGGGTGGACGCCTATGCACCCAGCCTTTTATAGAAAATGTAGACTGTTTCCACGAAATCCAAGGGATAGGTTTCACAGAAAATTGGTGTTTGGCCAATATTTCCGCCAATTTCTAGCGAACTGCCAAATCAAGTAATAGCAAAGTAGGTAAAAATTTCTACTTCTCTTACTCAAAATTACAAGCCAATAAGTACTGCATTGTATTGTTCTTTAGATCCCTTTCAACTGCTATGGTCATGACGGGATCCCCCTGCCACATTATACTGAAACTTGATTACGTCTCGAGGAGTACGTCCAGGGCTCGAAATTAGTGGGAGCCCGGGAGCCCGAGGCTCCCAGATTTCGCGCCGGGCTCCGAGATTTTTGGATCTCGGAGCCCGGCTGGCTCCCGGAAAATCCGGTATTTTTTTGTTACAATACTGAAATCGGATTTTATTTATTGTGACGTCAGAAACTTAACAATGAACTTCATTATTTTTAATTATTTTATGAGAAATCCATGCTTTGAGAACTGCATGCTAGAGTACATCAGGTTTCTCCACAATGAATTTGTTCATAATTGATAAGAAATCAGCTTTGAAACATTTCAGGACTACATTGTGGAACTAGAGCAGTGTGCATAGCCCACATATTCCCCACAGGCCCCAATCAGTTAAACACGGCCATCAATAGTCAATCAAGAGCTGAAATTTTCCAAGTCCAGTTGGTGCATTTTCCATGGACGAACCTGGCCCATTTAAAACCCGATCTGTGTTTGTTCCCATGGAAGCTACATACCAAGTTTGATTAAAATCCCTGCAGTTGTTCTTGAGATATGTGTTAACAAACTCATTCCGATGCTGAATAATTTCCAGGATTTGGAAGTGCATTTGGATCATTTTCCTTGGGCCAACCTAACCCATTTACCAGACAGACCCACTACTTCAGTGACCATCTACACTATAGGGTTTTCTTCCTGCTAGATTTGATCAAAATCAAATTCGTTATCTCTGAGATACCATGTGCACATAGTCAAAAAGTTAAAAACACATCTAAGTGAAATTCAAAAAAAAAAGAAAAATGATTCAAAATACAATTTTTAATCAGAATCAACCTTTGTGATGATGTGCACTATCTGGTCTTTCTAATTCCAGGGTTTGGAGAAGATCCGATGAAATGTTTTAGAGATATCGCGTGAACAAAGTACAAAACAGCTAAAAACAAACCAAAGTGCCAAAATACCAAAAGTTCGTCAAAAATTCAATTTTTGACAAAAATAAAAAATAACCCTTTAGTGATGATCGTCACAGTATGGTCTTTCATTCTAAAAGGTTTGATGAAGATCTGATGAAATGTTTTAGAGATATCGCGTAAACAAAGTTCAAAACAGTTAAAAAAAACACCTAAGTGAAAATTTCAAAAATTCGTCAAAAATTCAATTTTTGAAAAAAAAATCAAAACAATTCCTCAGTGTAAATCTGCACTATATGGTCTTTCTTTCTGAAAGGTATGGTGAAGAACTGATTGGCTATTTTGGAGATATCGCACAAACAAAGTTTAAAAAAACAGTATTGAAAACCCTAAAGTTAAAAAAAATTATCGGACCGCCAACAAATTGGTGTGCATCAAGCTGACTACCATGGGGGTGAGTCCTGTAAACTTTCAGACCAAATGGCCTACACATCTAAGACGAATGAGTGGTAACGGACGGACAGACGGACGGACAGATAGACAGACGGACAGAGCGCAATCCATAAGCCCCTTCCGGGGCACAAAGCACCGGTTGGGGGCTAAAAAACGAAAAGTGATTGGCGGTCCTGCCTAAGTGATGATCACGTTAGTTACTTCATGATGGTTCAACTGGAATCAGAAGAAATATCTAGCTTTGACCCTAGCCATGCTATTGATCTTTGGGCCACTTCAGGTGTTTGAATAAGGCGTCCCGATATGATGGACAAAAAAGAGGAAAATAATGAAAAAGGCAAACAAGACGTAAATGAAGAAAAGAAGCTTGGCAGAACGTAGATTTCGTGTTATGACAAGTCTGGCATTAATAAAAATTCGAATACACTTTTTTTTTCATTTAATCAAACATGTATACTTCGGGCTCCCAGATTTTGGGTCGGGCTCCCAGATTTTCAGACCCGGGAGCCCGGTGGCTCCGAGTCAAAAATAGTTAAGTTCGAGCCCTGAGTACGTCTATATTCCGTGGGCGATATGGTGTGTGTAAGGCTGTTGCGTGTTGACTACGCAAAATTTGAAGCGGAAGGATAGGTAGACGTAGTGTCTAACATTTAAACGAATCAATGCATTAACCAGTAGGCGCGTGAGACTGCCGTAGGTACGCTAAGTACCTACCCGCCGATGTACAGCGCCGATTTGGAAAAATACACAATTTTGTCAATTTATGCCCCATCCGGAAAATTCTTTGGTCATTGCACTGTGAAATGGTCCACAAAAGCCGTGTACAAAATTTGAAAAGAATTCATCTATTAATGTGGCCTGTACGCGCGTGAGACTGCCGTATATACGACAAGTCCAGTGCCGATTTTCAAAAGTCCGCCATTCTGTCAATTTATGCCCCATCCCAAAAATTCTTGGTCATTACACTGCGAAAGTGTCCAGAGAAGCCGTGTACAAAATCTGAAACGAATCAGTCTATTAATATTGCCTGTGAGACTGAAGCGTGACAGACGGACAGACCGAAAAGTTCAAAACTATATCCCTCCGCTCCACGGGGGATAATGGAGCATCCCAGCCCCCTTCTAACCCTTACATGTGGAGTGTCTTATAGGGTAGCAAGGAGGAATCCCAATTTTAAAGTCTTAGGTACGACCCAACCGATAAGATTTTACTGAATAAAATTGGTTTTTCGTCAAAATTTTCGCCGATTTTTTGGCCAGTCACCAAAAAGTAAAAGCCCGTTATATAGAATAGCCTGTTACCGTTATTTTAAATTTCAAGAGAGAAAGACTATTTTCCGGGAGTTAGTTCAGATTTTACGAAATTACTTTTCTAGTTTCTCGGCACAATCACCAAAAATTTCAACATCGATACAGACACTAATGATTCCCACCTTTTCTTAAAATTTCAAGATAGTAAAACTATCTTCCTCTAATTATTTAAGATTTTACTGAAATTGTTCTGCTTCCGAATCACCAAAAACAGTGATGGCCGGGAAGGTAACAACGCCTGCTAATTGATAAAAACAACTAACAGTCATTTAGGTAGTAATGCTACTTAAAATTACAAAGCAATGAGGATATTTTCCTCGAGTTCGTTCAGATTTTACTGATTTTTTGGGGGTGGGGGGTAGGGGGACGTGACGGGGAGGGGGTTTACAGAAAATTTTTGCCATTTTTTTTGTAAATCACCAAAAAAGCAATTAGATAATTGTATTGTATTGTATTGTTCTTTAGATCCCTTTCAACTGCTATGGTCATGTCGGGATCCCCCTGCCACATTATACTGAAATGGGGCATTCCAGCCCTCCTTATAACCCTTATATGTGGAGTGCCTCACAGGGTAGCAAGGAGGAGTCCCAATTTCAGACTCTTAGGTATGACCCGACCAGGGTTTGAACCCACGATCTTCCAGTCTCGAGGCGGACACTCTAACAACTAGGCCACCGAGGCTGGTCCAATCAGATAATATAGTGGAGTATTAAGATAATATTTCTTGCTACAGCTATTTAAAATTTTTCACCAATTTTTCGTCAATCATCAATACTTTTAACACCGACGTAAGCGGGAATGTTTGCTACCTTTACTTAAACTTCAAGATAGCAAAAACTATTTTTCTGGAGTTCTTTAAGATTTTACTAAAAAATACTTTGCTTTTTCCAAATTTTTTTCCAATTCTTGGCCAATCACCAAGCAAAATTTTCCATGGACAATGCCCCAGCTCACGATGTCAAGATCTATGACATGTAAGTATAACCTGTATCCTGGAGATAGCTAAGATTGTACGAAAACAAAATTGGTTATTCGCCAATATTTTCGCCAATTTTTGTCCAATCATCGAAAAAAGTAATAACCAGGTAGACACTTATGCACCCTACCTACCACCACAATTTTAGAACGTTTCAACCGAAACCCTAGGAGGAAATAATTTTAAAGTAAATGATTTTTGGCCAATATTTCCGCCAATTTTTGGTGAATTGCCAAAAAAAGTAATAGCTGGTAGGTACTTATGTCCGCTACCATCAAACAAAATTACAAAACATTTCGGCTAAAAAGCTGGGAGGAGATACTATTTTGTAACTTTAAAGTGCACATACGCACATACTTTCAACGACTGCTATAGCACCTGCTTCTTTATAAGGTGGGGCTAAAAAGGGGGCATATATTATCGGAAAGTGTATTGTGACGCCAGTGATTCAGTCGTTACTGTGATGAAATTTTTGCCACGGTTGCAGACACCAGCTATTACAGCAAAATCTGGTTAATCTGGACAGCGCTGGGACTGACAAAATTTGCCGGATTAGCAAGGTGTTCGGATTACCAACGTTATGCAATAATGGTTTCATCTGTTCGATCAGTAAACAATGTTTGATAATACAGGCATTCTGCACACCCCCTGTCCCCCTTAGTGTTCTGCCCCTCAATTTTACATAGGAGTCTCGACCCCTCAGTTCCTCAGCATTGTGTGCGATTATCACTAAATGCCATCACAAAATGTTTTAAGTTTAAATTGAACTTAGTGATCAGTACCCAAACATTCTGGCCAGAGACATTTGGGCAAGTGACAGTTAGGCCATAGACTTCTGGACCAGCGACACTTGAGCCAGAAACATTTCAGCCAGAAGTGGACAGCGTGACATTTGGGCCAAATGGGATAATCTTCTGTATTTCTGTTTCGGTGCCTGTGGTAGTGTCTAGCACATAATGGTACTGACAGGATTCCCTTTAGAGTCCGTGGCTTTTCAGGGGATTAAACAACAGAAATGTGAAAATATAAATTTTCAAAATCATTGACTCCGTTCATTGACTGGGGCAATTAACAGATGACTGTTTAAAAAACCACACAGGCAAAATGTCACGGATTCGAATGATCAACTACAGTGAGTGAAAACTGATTAACATGAATTGAAAACAAAGAAATTACAGCCGTTTTTGTCGCCATTTTCAAATGCAATTCGGAATTTAATTCAGTGAGTGCCTGCAGACAATGTAAATGAACAAAACACGGCACTGACTTCTACATATAACACACTTGGGACGTGACAGGCATTAGAGGGTTAAGTTTCCAAACAGAAGCAGTCATATTGTTGCGCCACATTCTTAATGACATTATCTACGAGACACACAAACGCTACTCTAAGATTGCGCTATTGCCTTGTCGAAATTGCGTCTGAAAACTGTGTCTCGTGTCCAGAATAGGGAGGTGCCTAAATTATCGAGATTCTTATCATATTCAAAACCTATGGAAAATAAAAAGGAGTCGAAATATTTTGTCCACATTATACACGTTTGTCCTGAGGCCCTTTTTAATGTGCTTTTTAATGGATAACAGTAGCAGCCTGAATGGTACCTTTTTTCGTGATTTGCCAAAAAGTGGCGGAAATATTACCAAAAAATTGTTCATAAAATCTTAACTAAAACCAGGTAGACATATCCTCACTGTCCTGAAATTTTGGTTCAGGTTAGCAGGTATCAGCACATACCCGATTCTTGTTTTCTTCTTTTTTTTTTTTTGCAATTGGCAAAAATTGGCAATTCTTGTGCACCACTCACACCACGTTTTTCCCGTACGTTTTATGTGGACCAATCAAAACACGCTTCTCCGGTACGTTTTTGTGTATCAATCACATCGCGTTTTCTGGTATGTCTTTGTTTACCACTCACACTACGTTTTTTTGTATGTTTTTGTGTACCATTCACACCAATTTCTTACACAGTTTTTAATGTTTTTTTATTAACGTAGTCGCATTCTGCTTATTATTAATTCCAATAAACGTGTTTCCCTCACCCTCAAAAGACAGACTGTTAAAAAATATTGGGACTAAGAAAAGTGTTACTGAGGCCTAAGAGCACGAGAACTTGACACACAGTGGGAGCGCCAGGGCAATTTACGACGACTACATTGGTATTGTCTTCCTGTTTTATTATAACATAAATTGCGCGCAACAATTCCAAAAAATAGTGTTACTGCTGTAATTAGTGCAGTCTTTATTCCTTTTATACAGCCGCCAAGTTGATATATTTAAACCAGGTCGCGCAGAACTCTTCAAAAGCGCAGGTTCCTTACAAGGGAACGAAAAAAGTCAGCCGAAATGTGTCCTGTAACATCGATAAGACATCGAAACAACGCCCTATAAACAAACAAGACGGGGCAGAATATTCTACCGGGCGCTTGAATGGTCGTTTACTGTGGTTGTTTTCATAGCGACACGATGTGTGGTCTTTGCTGTATTCTAAGGACAAATGCCCGATTTGCAACAGACCGTGATAACAGGAGTCGTGGCATTTCCTGACTTTCAAATTTTCAGTATGTTAAATGGCAGACTTTATATAGTGCATATGACAGGGCGAATTTATTAATACATAAAGATAAATTATTGTTATACTTCATATTCAAACAGAGTCCCAAGAAAGCTTTTACAAGAATAAATTAACGCTATAACCCCAATTTTTTCGAGATAGTTTTCCGCGTATGATTGTGGTCAATATGAGTCGAGTGTGATCCGATGGCAGGTGATTTCACGTTGCGTTGGAAACAAAAACTAGAATGTCCGGAACACAAGGGCTTTGGACACCTCTTGACATTCCTCCGTTGCAGGTATTAACGTTTACGCCTGCGATTCTTCCAGGTGTCAAAATGGAAAGACAGATATTAAAATCCTGTTAATTTAGAATGAAACATTAAACAGCAGATTAGTTGTGAACATTGTTCTTAAATTTAAGCCTAGATAGGAATGTAGTTTAGGTTGTGGCTAGAGCATACGTGGCTTCCTCAAAAAAAGGTGTAAATAACAGGCTTTACAACGGCTTTCCAGGCATTACTGCAACACGTGGCAGTCGCAGCAGCTCGTTCGGCTTTACGGGGGAGGGAGGATCGGTGATGTACACTAGATCAACCCCCACCCTCCTCCCCCTGTCCCCCTTTAACACGTTCCTGTACCATGCCTTTATAAACTTTGCAAGAATAAAACAATTTTTTACTTACCTAGATGGTCATCACAAAGAGAACAAACCTCATGTAGATAGATCCCACAGATAATTACTGTGCTATCGCAGTTGTCGTCTCAGCTGGGTCAATGTGCTCCGCCTACCATTCTACCACTGAGAGCACTGCAGCGGCGAGAGTCCGTAGAAATTATGTCCAGCTGATGAAATGTTTTTTTTTTTTTTTCATATTCGACAGTTTTTCTTCTTTAAACAAATGGCACACTGAAACGTGTATTCTCTTACGTCACCGGTGTATTCTCTTACGTCATCGGTGTATTCTCTTACGTCACCACTGGCGCTTCAGTCAAGGAGTTTATCTGCATTAATAATGTACCGTAGTTTACAAATTCTGAAAGGGGCAGCACTGAAATTGGAACAATCACTCTAACTAAAAAATAAAATATTGAGGGAAATTAAGGGAGAGCGATGGCATTTGTATTATCGTCGTTTAAGGCTAATTACCACAAATGTTCAATATTTTTTGGCAATTATTTTACTTGCATGTGCGCAACCGCAATCAAAATATGAATTCAGACGAATACAGAGAAAAAAATTAAGAAAACCCAAATTTACATTCTACAGTAAACTCCAATACAACCGCCAAAGCCTAAAATTCATATTTTGTTCAGTATCTTTGTGTTTTAGTGATTGCTCTTGAATGGGCAACATGTGCTTCTCAACAAAAACAAAAAACAGTTATTCCTGACTTTCAGTTTTATTCTTAGTTAACTAGAACGACCCAAGACCGGAATATCCCCCTCCCCTCCCCCCCTCCCCCGAGCCGTGGCAAAAGCCAAAATGATCAATAACAATTTTAAAAAGCCAAAATGATCAATAACGACAATTTTAAAAATAGTTACTGTTTGTGAAATCAATTTAATTCTACTTAACATTTCAACCTTTTACTAAGCCTAATCTAAGATGTCAGTGCGAAAGAACTGCAAATGTGGACCCGTATCAGAAAAGAATTTCATTAAGTTTGACAAGTCATGATTTACACGACTTCAACAATACTTGCGTAATATGGATATTTTCACTATAGAAGAATTCAAAATCTGTGCAAAGACTCGACTTTAATAAGAAATGCATCACTTCAGTTTGATCCAAATTCAACTTTTTCAGCCAGTTTTCCAGTTTTTAATCAATTTCAAAAATTGAAAACGATATGAACATGTGAGATGAAAATGTTAGCGTATAAAGATGCTTTGCCAGCCACCGTTAGCCATAAACCCATCAACCCTAAGGGTTAATCTCATCTGAGGCCAAAGGGAGAGATTTTCTCAAAGCAGTCAATAAACAATGCGCTCCCATTGTACAAGAGGTTCCATTCTGTCAACCAGTGCATTCAAATTACCACACAATAGCATATTTCAAATAAAGTACAAATACAGGGCAGCAGAAAAGAAAACATAACCCTGAAACCTTATTTATTGCTTTTTAGTATGTAAATTAAATCTTAATAAATTTTCTATTTGTTCCTTATCTCAGCTAAAAAGACTTTAGCATCTTCATTATCGTTGCAGGATTTGTCTTACAGCCAATTATAGGCGGCTCTTAACCAGACAAACGCCGTATTACGTAGGTGAGAAAATGTCTGCTAAATAGTATTTATGACACTTTTAGGGTGTAAATTGATTTCATTCAGCTGATGAATGAGTGCGAACTGTAGTTACCTAAGTTATTCTATTCTCTGTGGTTTGGTACAAAAATGCGACAAAGCTTAATGAACCTCTTCTCAAATAAAATATATATATATTTTTTTTTACTTCGAAATCTTTTGAAGAAAAAATTAACTTAGGCATAGCCCTCAGACATATACAGTAAAACCTGCCTTAGTGACCACCTCAACTACGGATGAACCTCCATCAGAGGAACATGCTTTGCGGCCCCTTTTCATATCATTTCCCCGATCCAAGAGGCACTCGTCATATTAAAGTTTGATTGGACTGTGTTGAACCTTTTGGTAAAATCACACGTTTTTTTTTTTTATATTGGATGGCTTCCAATAAAGGAAAATGTGCATTCAACAAGGATAACTCTGAAGTGCGCCGTGGCACATCGATTTACTAGATGGCGCACAGAATTTTTTTAGCAAGCACCGTAAAAGCTTTTTCAAATGCTTATAATGCGCTAGTATATTACAAACTTGTCTCACCAATAACTAGTTTGAACCGTACATCGTGTTTCAATATGCTGCGAATAAGCAAACTTCAGAAAAATTATCCATTTACCAATGGGCACTAGATGACTTCAGAAAACTACAGCCTCAATGGGGCAGGATTCCCCGGTGTTACACATAATTTCATTGGATGTTAGTAAATTCTCCGTGCCAACAAACTTGCTGAAAAACAGAAATTTTGGACAATTTTTGATCGACTTAAAAAATAAGACGGCGTTGCACATCTACAATATATATATTTTCACTGCATAAAATTTCAGAACGATGGATCGAATAGTTTTGAAGAACTCGTCTGGACAAAATCTATCTTTGAAGAACTCGTCTGAACAAAATCTATCTCCGTGCAAACAAGTTTCCATAAAAATAAGTCGTATTTTTGACAATTTTTGGCCGATTTAAAAAATAATACGACATTGCACACCTTCAATATACGTTCTCACCGTATGCCAAAGGAAAAGCTATACGACAAATACTTTCGGAGATATAGCCCGGACACGAGGGTGCACGAAAGGGTACAGACAGACGGACAAGCTGAAACCTATATCCCCTCGTCACATGGGTGATAATGATGGTGCACCAGTCGCCAAATGGCACATTTTTGACGTAGGCCACTGGAGTACGGTGATCCACTTCAGGCTTTACCTGATCCCGCCATTTTTTTTTTTTTTTTTTGGTTTATTTGCTCGGGTATATACATGGCCTATCACACTGACAACTCGTACTGACAAGTCATACTCCGTGCGTTTACGTGGAGCTTAACTAGAACCAGAACCGATGACATGCGCAGTGGCAGTTCTGGTTCTAGTAAGTTATGTCCTCCAGATAAATGGGTGGTTCTGAACCTAGTTATGCTAAAAACCTTAAGTGCAAATCAATTGTAAACAAAGACGAATACACAAATATCATTTAAAATACGTAAACAATTACTAATACTGACTTGAAAATACTTTGATATAAAGCATTTCACTCGTTGATTAGTAAAATATATATCTTTGAAGACTTTCAATCAAAACAGCAGTCGAAACATTGATGCTTCTGCCAAATATAAAACCACATTCTTTAAGAGTTTCCTGTTTTTTTTGTTCAATTTATCATATTTCACAATACAACTTATCATATATTACCACTTTTTATGAGAAAGTTACTGACTTCAAATTTTAAAATGTTGTTAATAGTTTATTCAAAAAGGTCAAGGGCGTACCCGAAGTGTGGCTCGGGTACGATTTTCTTCACGAGAACCGGTTACAGTTGGCCAAATAAACGGCAGTTCTAGACCCAGTTATGCGGTTCTGGAACCAGTTATTGTCCACGTAAACGCACGTACTGATTATTTTGACCACGACCCAATTTGAAGGCCATACAGGCCGCAATGTGACCGCTTGGGGTGTGTGTTCTTGATGATGATATAATTCTTAAAATGAACTCCAACCGCATGGTCATTTAACGACCCTACCCCGGACACCCAGCCTTCCCCACGGGACCGGGACAGCAGACTACCACCTTTGCTACAGTCGTCTACCATCCTTACAGTTGTTATCAGTCAAAACACGAGCAAGTGACAAAGACACCACGTATAATTTTTATTTATTAATTTATTATTTTTTCATAAAAGTTTTTTACAAGTTTTTTTCAAAAGCATGTGTCTTACTTTCATATTCTTTAGCATTTATAACGGAGTCTCATGTTTCATGCTTATTTAATATTTACGCACCTCAAAATGCGAAATAGTACTGCTTTACATTGGACACAAGTTCAGTTGTGATACATAAGTGATTGATGCAAATGCCCGAGCTTGCAGGCAAACAATAACGTCGTAAAACGATCAAGTTATCACTGTTCAGCGACTGCCTTTCAATTCTAAACACCACAATTCATCTGAGGTTATCTATTTCAAAATGCAAAACATCATTAGGGGGCATCTACAAAGTGCGCACTTCCGCACCCTCCACTCTCTGCCTTGTTTACTCAAACTGTAGCATAAACCATTTCCTACAACATGTAAACGCACCCACGACCCGTCGCTCTAATACAGAGCGCACGTTCTAATTTTGAACCAGCAATGATCTCACTTAACTATGCCAAAAAAAAACGGGCTATATATTAGCATCAACCAGGTATCAACTCAGAACCGTCTTCAATTTAGGTTATCAGAACAAAACAAAGTCTGTTAGTGAGCTGCTGAATTCCGATAAGTATCCCAAAACTCGCCAACAGTTCCGACACAGTCTTTTTGTTAATAAACAGGCACGGACAAGAAGTGCAGCGGGGGGGGAGGGGGGTCACTCTTGCTGGACGAAGGGATTGGCTATTTGTTCAAAGCCGTCGGCGGGGCAGATGAGCGTCAGTGACGTGCCCCGACACACTACGAGTCCCAGCTGCCGTGTGTCTTCTGTCAGCTTATACGGATCATCCGGATCTGAAACATAAAATATTTCCCCCAACGCTCAACATTCGAACGCTACTTGCCACGCATGCAGTTTGGACAGGGGAGTACCTGGTTAAAAATTTCAATTCCAGAGACGGGACGTTCGTGAAGAAACACCATGGGGATTGGGGGGGGGGGTCGATCGTCATGAGACGTTTTTTGGAAGGTCACCACTCATATATCTGGCCAATGCTACATCGAATTTAAACAGTTCTCTGGGGTTTTTTTCTCAATGAATCGAGTCGTTGTTAAAAGATGGCGATTTCCTAGACTGAATTAGGATACCGCAAACTTCCTAAACAAAGCCACATTGCAGTGAATTTCACTTTTTAATTAAAAAATTGACAAGTGACTAAAAAAAAATCTCGCAACGCGAAACGTGAGAAAGTGACACAACTTTGAAGAAATTCTATGACGTTTCCAATAAACATCCCTCCTACCCCCCCCCCCTCCTCCCTCTAAAAAAATCAATAAAATATTCAGGAAGTCATGCACCTTTTACAATATTTTACATTTTGAAATTTCACGAGTTAATAAGTAAATTTGTTGCAAGTTCGCCAACACTGAAATCGTATGCCAAAAGAATAAACGTGGCCGTCTGATAGAATCTGATCTCTCAACAAAACCGCAGGAGTGACAAAGCGTAGAAGCGACAACTTCAAGTCTATTTTCATCTTAAACTTTTGTTAATACCCAATTCTTAACTGAAGTAACAATTAGTAAACGAGAAACACGTTATAATAAATAACATAACTGAAACTATAACTGAACCATAACACAACAATACTGTTCGTTACCTCTCAAGAACTCCGTTGTACCATCCAGCACCAGATTGTTCAAAGGATCGAAACCTTTCAAGACGCCACTCGCTGAAGCACAAAACACATATAACTTAAGATCAGCGACTTCCATATACATTGGTATGAGGAGACTGGAACAACAACTCAACTTGTATGCTAAGTGAATGCATATATTTTATCAGTTTCTAACAACTCATATTTTGTTCCATTTTGGCCGATTTCAATAATAATACGAAAAGGCACATCTGCAATATATATATTTCCACTATGCAAAGCAACAAAAGCATGTGCCTTTATAGCTTTGGAGAAATTTCGCGGACAAAACTCCATCTATATACTAAGTGAACGCATAAATTTTGTCAAGTTTTAACAAGTCCTAATTTGGTCAATTTTTGGCCGATTTCAACAATAATACGAAAAGGCACATCTACAATATATATATTTCCACTATGCAAGGTAACAAAAGCATGTGCCTAATAGCTTTCGAGAACTGTCGTGGGCAAAACTCAATCTCTATACTAAGTGAACGCATAATTTTGCCCAGTTTTAACAAGTCCTATTTTGGTCAATTTTTGGCCGATTTCAACAATAATACGAAAAGGCACATCTGCAATACATATATTTCCACTATGCAAGGTAACAAAAGGATGTGCCTAATAGCTTTCGGGAACTGTCGCGGACAAAACTCCATCTGTATACTAAGTAAACGCATAAATTTTGTCAAGTTTTAACAAGTCCTAATTTGGTTAATTTTTGGCCGATTTCAACAATAATACGAAAAGGAACATCTGCAATATATATATTTCCACTATGCAAGTTAACAACAGCTGGTGCCTAATAGCTTTCGAGAACTGTCGCGGACAAAACTCTATCTCTATACTAAGTTAACGCATAAATTTAACAAGTCCTAATTTTGTCATTTTTTTGTCGATTTCGACAATAATATAAAAAGGCACATCTGTAATATATATATTTTCACTGTGCAGGGTAACAAAATCATATACCATATCGCTGCGGAGAACAGGCGCGGACAAACTCTACAAAACAAATGTTGACTGACAGATGGACAGACAGACAAACGGACAGAAGGTAACTCAATAGGCCCCTCCCCTTTCAGGGGTTGGGGCCAAAAAATCGTGTAAAATTCCGTTACTGTCATGGGCAAAAGTTGCTTGATTGCATTAAAACCTGTCATCTGTATTGCAGAGATTTTAAAATTGGTACTGGGAACCTTAAAACAAATTTCCAAAATTAAAATGGTGTGTAAAAATATTTAATGTTTGGTGGAGACTTTAAAAGCGTTGTGCCGACTTGTCCAAAAAGTAGTGCCGAATTGTCCAAAAAGTGGTGCCGACTTGTCCAAAAAGTGCCCGCAATGTTAAGTGCCGACTTGGTTAGGTGGATAATTGTCCAAACCCCGTATCAACCTACGGAACTAGTAAAACGAAAAAAAATGCGAACAAAAATATCCCAGGACATTACAGTCTAATAATCTTGGGAATTTGAGTTAAGGAATTGACTTTTAATATCCTGGCTTCCCGAATTGCACAGAAAACCTTCCCCGACGTGAATGCAATGTCGTAGAGAATAACTCGGCCAGGCTCATAAATTTTTAAGTAAAAATAATGTACCCGTAAGCAGGGTTCGCGTTGGCGGGGTTTTCGTCCACTTTTTGGCCAATTTTTACGAAATGACTAACTTTTTCGGAACCCACCGAGTCTTTCTGGACCCAAATGAGTCACACTTTCCTTTTTTGACTAACTTTCCTGAGAACCCAGCGCGAACCCTGCGTAAGACTGAAAAAGTACTGGTAATGGCACTTAAGTGGAAAAATCCATATTAAATTTTGACGCAAAATGCTTAATGCTTAATTCACATGAAACAGGTTGGAAACACATTTCTTACACTACGTTCTTACCTTCTCTTCCGCCGCTGAATTTGACTCGAATTGGCTTATCCAAATACTTAGAAAGATCCAAAATAGTTTCTCTCTTCTTCTTTTCTTTGTCACCCGATTCTTTCCCTGCCTAAAAAAAAAATAAATAAATAAATGTTATTACGAGGTTCTAATAACTGAAATATTTTCATTGGCCTAGAGCACTTTGACTTTAACAACACTCTAATAAAAGTCATCTTTAACGAGATAGCTCACGAACCACACTTAGTTTTTCTCTGCAATTTCTCCACTTTGGTTCGACCAATCAAAAGGCAGCAGTTCTATTTCCACAAGGTATAATATAAAACTAAGCTGTTGTCGAAATTTAAAAATGTAAAAATTCGTATCTTTCTGAGGTTCCAGTTAATTTTTTTTAATCAATGTTGACGCGCAATTTTCAAACTGAATTTCCTTGACTGATTCCTGATTTTTTCCTGCCATTGAAAGTCCAGAAGGTGAGAAAAGACACTCAAAGTTCTCAAAATTTTGACAATCACCACTGGGAATGCATATCTGGTGAAATTAACCACATTAGAAGACATTAAACACAATGACAGAAATATCAAAAAACTGGAAAAATTGACGTTTTACTTTTAGGAGTTTTGTGGTTGTTTTTTTGTACGTCTTGTGAACAAGATTCCGCCGAAATGAATGACCCCTTGCGCTGATCAGATTTTGATGACCTTATGTTGGGATTCAAGGTTACCGCTGTTCTTTGATTTTATTGTTTTATATACTGTCGTATGTGTGGGTCATATGCAGTTCATGACTGACTCCACCAAAGCAGATTTTGATGGAACTCGTGATTATTCTTACGGATGAGCACGGGGCTGATTACACATGGTTACGTCTCATGACCACCGCTGCATTCTGAGTTTTACTTTCCACGCCTTTCGCAAGTGTAGTTATTAATACATATTGTGAACAAAAATCAAATAAAACATGTGAATTAATTTTGATGAAACAAAATGCTGGTGCACTACAGATGGACTTCGCTGGGCAGGAGGGGCCGACTTGTCAGTTAACAATAACACGAATCTCTCTAGAAGCGGATCAATATCTGAAAGGAACAATAAGTAAGCGCACAGAAAATGCTGTTATGCTCAGCCTCAGGCGATAACTTATGCAATGGTTAACAAAGGTACGCCTATCCGCCCCGGCTCATCAAATCCCAAACTCCACCCGCTTTCCTTGTAACGGTTCTGTTTCGGAACCAACTCCCCACTCCCCTTCCCATAAAGTCAATTCAGTTTTCCAATAACCTTTTGACGTCATATGGCGCCACGAGTTGTCCAAAACGTGTAAAATACAACAGCAACCGGTAGTTCCACCCAGGACACAATAATACCAAGTTTGAAGTTGAAGCGACCTGTCGTTGCCGAGTTATCGTGCTAACAAATTAAAGTTCTCACAACACAATTTGACGTCATATGACGCCAGGCGTTGCGCTATATACGCCAAATACAATATGAGTCGTCGGACCAACCCAAAGCATTATCCTACGAAGTTCGGAGCTGCGACGACGTTTCGTTCCACGATTACAGTGATTACGCATTTTTCACGTTTTGACGTCACGCTTTGTCCAAACTACGTCAAATACAATACCAACCAGCACTCTCGCCCAAGGCATAATCCCACAAGTTTGAAGTCGATCTGGCTTTTTATTTGAAAGTCTGTCAGTATGACGTCATACGTTGCGGTATACATGCATAATACAATATAGACAATCGGACCATGCCAAGGCATATTCTTACCACGTTTGAAGCTCATCGTTTTCATTTTTTACTCATCTATTCATTTGTTTTCCTTATGTTCGCGGTGTTAACATCAGTGCTATAAATACTATGTGATATTACTCAATGTCGTATGTATCAAAGATATTCGATGTACTATTACACATGTGTAAACGATAGAACTCAAAGGAGTCAGTCCTTGTTATTTAAATACTCAAAAGACTGCTAAAAGGGATGCTGTGCCATTTAGCGAGATGTTGGCTGTTCGTCTGTAAAAGGAGAGCATATCGGTGTTGACAGAGTGAAAAAGAATGTGACGCTAATTCAAAATTTAATGAAAATTTTAAAAAATAACTTTAAAAAAGTTTGAACCTGATCTAACCTGTCGTTCGACAGTTATCCTGTTGACAAAGACAAGTACCCAAAACACCTAATGGGATCATATGACGTCATACGTACACACACACCAAATACATCATAAACCGGTTGATTTGATGTTCAGAATAAAATTGAACCAATGATATCACTGGGTCAGGTGATGTTTTAAAACAATCACTGACCCAAATATGTAAAATTTCACATCCTTTTGAAACATCGTGTTGCCAGTTGTACGAACGACATTTCTTTAATTTTCTACATAACCAATTCTTATCAGAACATTAATTGTCATTCTATGTTTATGACAGCTCTGGGTCAAGACAGCTTTAAGAATGAAATCATTTGTCCAGTGTTGCGCTTGACCCAATCTTGTCAGGTCCTCATGGAGAGCTACGTTTTCGTTTTCGCATTTGTTACGCTCATAGCTTCGAGTCAATATTTGCAAAAACTAACAAGTTTTGCGCACGAAATCCGTTTGTTTACACGAGAGGTTTCGTTTAGGCGGTTCATGTTTCGGTGTGATTCTTTTAAAACGATCCCTAGAACCAAGTATATCATTGGTACAGGCAAATTGACCCAATAATCCAATTCGTACTTTCGGATCTTTCCGATTGAGGTGTCGTTTCGACTGCAAATTTTTTGGGAAAAATCTACAGACATGACAAGGGAAAAACATCAAATTCCAATTTTCTTTCAACAAGCGCACTTTCGAATTTAATAAGCCATCATATAATTTTTTAAAAACTATTTTACATACTATTCAGCACCTTTAATGGAGAGCATGTGAATATGTTTCTGGCAAAATGGAATTTTTTCGTTGATTTTTGCCACTTTTTTTTCGAACATTTCTTTATACCCCTATCTCAACCGAATTCAGTCGAACCTCAAAAACTTTATGGAAAAGTCTAAATACGAATCCGCTTATACATTACTCGTATAGGTAAGACCACCCAGCGGTATTTCCTTTCATAGTCCGTGATGAGATGCCACAATTTGCTCTACATGTTAAATAACTGGTGAGTGTATGGCCCTTGGGAAATCTAAAATACAGACGCTTTCATTTTCGAATGTTCTGGAGATTAAAATTTGATGTACTGGAAAGGTGGCCTTACTGGCAGGTGGCAGCCATCCACATACACCGGTTCAGTATCGTCTGTGATTTAGGGAACGAACAAGGCTCCAGCTTTTGTGAATAAACATAGAAGCAGATAAAACTCACTGCTGAAATGCATCAATATCACTTTGAAATATATATTGTAGTACAGCTCCAAGTAGCGGCATGCTACAAGGTTTCCCCGCACCGCTTCAAATCCTCGTTACATAACGATATGGAAGTCAACTGCGCTCGCTCAGAGGCACCTCTGTGGCTACTTTGTGCCATATTTAACGACCCACAAGTCTTTATTGGCATTTGGTAAAGGTCATCAAAGTACAACGGTAATGATATACAACGTCTGTGTTAGGCTTCCTTTCAAAGATAATAACACTAGAATAACCACAAATCTCCCGAAATAATTGACTTCTGTATGTATACAGGGAGCATATTTATTACGTGAAAAAGTAAAAATAATTTCTGCAATTATTCACAAAAAAACTTTTGATTTGATATTTAAAAAAGAATGGAAGAGACTAATTGCTAAATATAAGCCAAATCACACTTTAGGCGTTCCCAATAAAATTGAGCAAAAATTCCGCGTTTCTGAATATTTTTCGAAAGACATTGTTATATGCAACTTTGAATTTGTTGTACATATATTCGTTATAAATTACACCATATTTGTGTCGTACAGAAATTTGATATATAAGTTTTAAATAATAAAATCTTGACATTTTCAGTACACTGTTTTAAACTTGTTGATTATCATATTCCCTCGTGCGTATATTGCACTTATTATATTGTCTCATGATATCTTCGTTATCACTGAGTTCATCACTTATTACATGTCCTAGGTATCTGAAAGATTTACAGTAATTAATTATCTTATTACCAAGTTTTACAGGTTGCAATTCACAATACTTGTACTTATTAACATGATACATTTAGTTTTAAGTTCATTGATTCTTATATCCAGATCAATTCCTGTTTTATCACAGATGTGTGAAGGTGCTAACAAAACTAGATCCTCAGCATAGTACAGATGATTCAAGAGTAATTTACCAACCATACAACCTATTTTTAATTTATTTAATTCGATACCAATTGTATCTACATATATATTAAATAATACGGGTGATAAAACGCAATTTTTTATATTGAACAGTTCTGGTATGGAATTACCCCATTTAAGTTTTATTTACAATAAGTTTCGGTACTTTTCTCTTCTAAAAATAACCGGGTAAAAAATGAAAAACATGAGAGTTCGCCAAAATGTCAAATTTCTCTGGCACCAAAGAGCTATCGGGTTTATAACAAGGTTTTTAACAACCCGTATGCTATTTTAAAAATTTATTAAGTCTTAACAAATAGTTTCAAGTTTCAATTTCTTTTATGTTCCAAGTATGGGCTGTTTTTGCGATAGTTCTTCAACATTTTTCTATCATTTCTTTCATTATATGTCTCCCCCTAAGGGAGACATATATAGCATTTGGTGTGTCCGTCCGTCCGTCTGTCCGTCCGTCCGTCTGTCCGCAGTGAGTTCTTATGAAACAAGTATTCAGTGAACACTAACAGGCCCCAACGCCCCCAAAATTGTAAGGGGTCGTCTATGGTTTTGAACCTGTTGGCCAGTTTAGGCCAAGAAAAATAAATGTCCTACTTCTGCTCAAAACTTTGAAAAACAATGATACTGGCTGGCGGAAAATCTTTTTTTTTACCCCGAAAATTTAGAAGATCACGTGATCGAATTTGGCCAAAATGGCCTAAAGGCACATCTATAAGTCGAGACCTTTCTAATGAGCCCAACATCAAGTCCCTAGGCCTCTGCGTTCTCGAGATATTGCCTGTACAAACACAAGTCGATTTTTTGCGTTTTTTGGCCAATTTGGCCAAGATCACGTGACCGAATTCGGCCAAAATGTCTTTCAAATGAGCCCAACATCAAGTCTCTAGGCCTCTGCGTTCTCATGATATCGTCTGTACAAACACAAGTCGATTTTTTGCGTTTTGGCCAATTTGGCCAAGATCACGTGATCGAATTTGGCCAAAATGGCCAAAAGGCACATCTACCAGTCGAGATCTTTCAAATGAGCCTAACATCAAGTCTCTAGGCCTCTGCGTTCTCGAGATATCGTCTGTACAAACACAAGTCGATTTTTTGCGTTTTTGGCCAATTTGGCCAAGATCACGTGATCGAATTTGGCCAAAATGGCCAAAAGGCACATCTACAAGTCGAGACCTTTCAAATGAGCCTAACATCAAGTCTCTAGGCTTCTGCGTTTACGAGATATCGTCTGTACAAAACACAAGTCGATTTTTTGCATATTTGGCCAATTTGGCCAAGATCACGTGATCGAATTTGGCCAAAATGGCCAAAAAGCACATCTACCAGTCGAGATCTTTCAAATGAGCCTAACATCAAGTCTCTAGGCCTCTGCGTTCTCGAGATATCGTCTGTACAAACACAAGTCGAATTTTTGCGTTTTTGGCCAATTTGGCCAAGATCACGTGATCCAATTTAGCCAAAATGGCCAAAAGGCACATCTACCAGTCGAGATCTTTCAAATGAGCCTAACATCAAGTCTCTAGGCCTCTGCGTTCTCGAGATATCGTCTGTACAAACACAAGTCGAATTTTTGCGTTTTTGGCCAATTTGGCCAAGATCACGTGATCGAATTTAGCCAAAATGGCCAAAAGGCACATCTACAAGTCGAGACCTTTCAAATGAGCCCAACATCAAGTCTCTAGGACTCTGCGTTTACGAGATATCGTCTGTACAAACACAAGTCGATTTTTTGCGTTTTTGGCCAAGATCACGTGATCGAATTTGGCCAAAATGGCCAAAAGGCACATCTACAAGTCGAGACCTTTCAAATGAGCCTAACATCAAGTCTCTAGGCTTCTGCGTTTACGAGATATCGTCTGTACAAAACACAAGTCGATTTTTTGCGTTTTTGGCCAATTTGGCCAAGATCACGTGATCGAATTTGGCCAAAATGGCCAAAAGGCACATCTAAAAGTCGAGACCTTTCAAATGAGCCCGACATCAAGTCTCTAGGCCTCTGCGTTCTCGAGATATCGTCTGTACAAACACAAGTCGATTTTTTGCGTTTTTGGCCAATTTGGCCAAGATCACGTGATCGAATTTGGCCAAAATGGCCAAAAGGCACATCTACCCGTCGAGACCTTTTAAATGAGCCCAACATCAAGTCTCTAGGCCTCTGCGTTTACGAGATATCGTCTGTGCAAACACAAGTCGATTTTTTGCGTTTTTGGCCAATTTGGCCAAGATCACGTGATCGAATTTGGCCAAAATGGCCAAAAGGCACATCTACAAGTCGAGACCTTTCAAATGAGCCCAACATCAAGTCTCTAGGCCTCTGCGTTCTCGAGATATCGCTTGTACAAAAAAGCGATGACGGACAGACAGACGGACGGACAGACAGACACCCCAAGTCTATAGGCCCCCAACCCTTAGGGTTGGGGCCTAATTAATGAGTCGATTTTTCTCAAAACATACATACGTATTGGGGTACATGTCTAGATGATGCCCGTGTTATTTTTTTTTTTTCGTTTCCTCAAAAATTCTATTTTTGGCAAATTTTTGAACATAGGGGGGGGGGGGGTTTCGCGAATTTTTTTCACTTTGGCAGGCTATATCTCCAAAACAGTTTGTTGGATTAGGCTGAAACGTGGCAAGAACAACACACATATAGTGCAAATGTTCACTGCGAAGTTTTTTTTCATTTCCGCTAAAAATGTATTTTTGGCGAATTTTTTAATTTTTGAATTTGAACTTTTTTTGGTCATATTGTTGCGGTATCTCCGAAACGGTTTGTTGGATTAGGCTGAAACTTGGCAAGAACAACACACATATAGTGCAAATGTTTACTGCGAAGTTTCTCTTCATTTCCGCTGAAAATGTATTTTTGGCGAATTTTTAAATTTTTTATTTTTAATTTTTTTGGCCATATTGTTGCGATATCTCCGAAACGGTTTGTTGGATTAGGCTGAAACGTGGCAAGAAGAACCCACCTATAGTGCAAATGTTTACTGCGAAGTTTTTCTTCATTTCCATTGAAAATGTATTTTTGGCGATTTTTTTAATTTTTGAATTTTTACTTTTTGAGCCATGTTGTTGCGATATCTCCGAAACAGTTTGTTCCATTAGGCTGAAACATGGCAAGAAGAACCCATATGTAGTGGAAATGTTTACTGTGAAGTTTTTCTTCATTCATTTTCTGTAAAAATGTATTTTTGGCGATTTTTTTTCAATTTTTTGGGCTCGCCAATGTTATATTTTAAGCAGGAATTTTTTCCACGTGACTGATTGGGGGGCGGGGGAGACATATCCGTTTTTGTTTTAACAAAAACACTCGCCAATCTAGTTTTTTACCCGGTTACCTCGCAGTCGAAATTCAAAATTCTTTCGCATTTTATTCGAAACACCCATAGAGTGATTTGGCTTATTGTGGGTGCACAAAATAAATTTATATCTAATTCTGCATCTCTCAACTATTTTAGCTTATATTTTACAGATAAACTGTCACCCCTTTATGTAAATTTTCCATCACTTTAGTCACGCGACATTAAAAGGCAAGAATGTAAGCAAACATTTGACAGCTGAGTGCGGTAGCTAACTTTTCTGAAATTTAACGAAGAAATAAAAGATATAAGGCCCATTAAAAATTGTGCCTGTTTTACAAAAAGGGTATAATGGGCATGAATTTTCTGTAAATGTTTGAATAATTTGGATAAATATTAGGGATTAGTGCCCCAGAACATATTAAGTTGACCCCTATTAGCCGGAGCAATGGACCGCGTCGTAGCTCTGACAGAGATATATATACGATGTTATTTAAGTCGGAGCTGACTCGGAGCTAATCATAGTACGAGTAGGGCTCTTTTCCTTACTCGTAGAAACCAATTATAACCTCAGGAATAACTTTTCCTGCATGCCAAATAAAGTTTTGACATATTATAGGTCAGTGTTGCCACTCACTTTGCCATGAAAAAAAGTATTAAAAAAAAGTATTTTTAAAAGTATTTAAAAAAAAAAAAGTATAACAAAAAAGTATTTTTAGGGCAAAATTTTTCGGCTCGGGCCTTCGGCGCTCGCATTTATTTCTACCATCATAACTTATGTAGTGGTGATTGTTGGTATGTCATAAACAATACCTACATGGTCAACCCTAAAAAAAATCAAACGAGGAAAATAGTAAAACGTATTTATTTTCGGAGAGAGAAACATTTTTCCTGAAAGGAATTAAGAAATAAAAAAAGTTTTTTTTTCGTGATTCCAAAAAAAAAAGTATAAAAAAGTATGACGGCAAAAAAAAAGTATAAAAAAAAGTATAAAAGTATAAAAAAAAGTATTTAAGGCCATTTTTCAAAAAAAAAAGTATATACTTTTAAAAAAAAGTATAGTGTGGCAACACTGATAGGTGTGCCAAGGCAGAGAGAATCCAACTTTTCATTTATTTTCTTTACTGGTTTCTTTTGTTGTTGTTGTTTTTCTTTTTTTTTTACTTGAATGGCGCGAGTTTCGTCTACTGAGCATGCGCACTCGAAACCGTTAATTCATTTATTATCGCTCGCAATACACAGTATAAAAACTAATCAAATGATATAAACTATTGCTTCATCAGCGATCAAACAAAAATAACTATACATTTATTATCGTTTAAAATGAAAGCGAACCACCTGCGACATGACTACACAACGATCATGAAATTTTTACGTTTTCACACCACCGCTCTACCATACTAGCTACTTACAGCTCTGCTGGAAGAAAATTGCAGCAGAGCTGGTGACAGTTACGGGAAATTCAGAACTATAAATAGCTGTCAACTCACCATAGATATCAACGATTTGCGACCTGGGATATACGGCCTACCTGCTGGTAGATTCAAAGGCATAAGTCCTCCCGCAAAGAAAAACATTGCAACTCACAGATAACGCAAAATTCAACATTTCTTTAAAACGAAACATAGCGAAATATTGCTCGTGGTCCTTAAGTAAAGATTGTCGTTTTCTTTCTTCAATCACCTGCTTGACAGTGTTTTTGAAAAAAAGTTTGGTAAGTATTCTATTCACTTTTGATTGTTATTGATTGGTTTTTGTTGTATATAAGACACTTAATCATATTTTTCTACTTCACCTTACACTCTATGTCGTATAAAGTAGGTATTAATAGTTAAACATTTTAATTTAGCAATATTTTTTAAATATCAATAATTACATTACAATAGGTGAGATTTTTCTCCTAGAGAAGCCACCCATGTACCAACTTGCTGCCATGCATGTCCATGGCTTTTTAAAAAACGATAAAAACAGAATGCTAATTAAAAAATACCTCCTTTTTTAACCAAACGCAGAATTAAATTCCGAAAAAAAACTTTTTGTAGAACACGCAGAGTACTGAATAAAAAATACCCCTTTTAATGAAATTGGCACTCCAAAACGCGTTTGGCCTCAAATTTACACCTTTATCTACGTTTTTTTCGGGGGGGGGGCACGCATGGTAACACATCAGAATGCAAGTGGCCCCCTGGAAATTTTTTGACAGTTTGATATGTATCTTATGACGCAGAATATATTTGAATTATACTTAGTGGATAAATAACTGATTTATTTGAAAAGACAAAAATATCGTTTATTTAAAAAAAAAGAAAATTATGGTTTTTCAATTCAATTGTCAAACAACTTTTCTCGGTGGATATGTTTTTGTTCGAAGAAATACATTATAACAAGGTGTGTATTTCATTTGCTTAGTGTTTTCCATTGCATTCACCAAACAGTAGCGAATCTGCATCCTACAAACATTCAAAGTATCATTAATATTCAAAAAGAATAAAAGGATTTCCTGAGCGTCTTATAATACTTTAAATTATTGGACAGTTTTTTATTCTTACTATGTCATTTACATATTTTAAAATCAGCATGAGACGGGATCTGAAAATATAGTTTAATAGAGTTTCTATTCTTTATTATTGCTTAAATTTGTGGTTTATTAGCAGTAAACACATTTTCTTTCTAAAACCGGGTCAAATTTCAACTATCACAAGTGATGCCTGAGATACCTTAATGGCTGCACAGAATTGGTTAGATCTGTTATACATAAACACAGAACGTTTAGATATTTTAAAAATTAGTTCTCAGCTTAATGAGTGTAATTTTGCGGAATCCCACGTGGGTCTGCGGAGTAAAAAGATATTATACACAACGGACCGAACCACTGAAGAGGTTGGCTGTTGAACAACAACGATACACTGTCTTCTTTATTGATCGACATTTCTATTTCTTTTAAGCAGGCTGTGCGGTTAGTCGACGCGCAAGCGGCACCTGGCGATTAGCAATAAAAGCTAGTTTGTTTACACGTTGAGATGTAGCTGACTGTGGCTGGTCAGCGACAAAATTAACTTCTTCTTTGGTACCAAAATGCAACAACTATCACTTTCTGGAGAATCAGGCGTTGTCCTAAGTAAATAGTCGTATAGAACTGTCTGCTGCTGCAGGTAAACCACTTTGGTCACATATTTTTTGTAGTCCTACGAGCATCTTCGAGTTAGCTCCAAGTTAGCTCCGAGTAGCTCTGACTTGTATAACATCGTACATCTCTCTGTCAGAGCTACGAAGCCTTCCATTGCTCCACTAATAGGGGTCAATTTCATATTTTCTGAGGCACGAATCTTGCATACCAGCCTCTATTATTGAAACATCTACAGAAAGTTCATGCCCAATATGCCCTTTTTGTAAAACAGGCACAGCTTTTAGTGAGCTGTATATCTTATTTGTTCATAAAAGTGCAGAAAGGTTAGCTTCCGCACCCACGTGTCAAATGTTTGTTTACATTCTGGCCTTTAAATTTCACGTGACCAAAGTCAAGGGACCGAAAATTTAAATAAAGGGGTCATAGTTTATTTCTAAAATACATACTAGAATAGTTGATAGATGCAAAGTTAGGTATAAATTTATTTTGTATGCCCACAATATTTGCCTTTTCATTTTTAGGTTCTTTTTTGAAATATCAATTTAAAAAGTGTTTTGGTGCATAATTGCAAAAATTATTGTTACTATTTCACGTAATAAATTATGCTCCCTCTATACAAACAAATGTCAATTATTGCGGGAGATTGGGGTTATTTCCGTGTTATTTTCTTTTAAAGAAAGCGTAACACAGAAGTTGTATATGATTATCGTTGTACTTTGAGGGCCTTTAGCAAATGCCAATAAAAACCTATGGGTCGTTGAATCTCGCACAAAGTAGCCACAGGGGTGCCTCAAAGCGAGCGCAGTTGACTTGCTTATCGTTATATAGCGAGGCTTTGAAGCGGTGCCCGGAAGCTTTTTAGCGCACCGCTTCTTGGAGCTAGCTCCAAGTAGTCCTAGATGACTCTCTCGCGGTCTTCCTATGACAGCAAGAGTCATAGTTCCTATAATAGGAAATGTCATTGATGTCAATTTTCAATTCTCGGCGCACAATTGGGGCCAACGGCGTTATTTGAGAAAGGCTGCATCACATAAATAGTCCAATTATGAATTATAGCGCACAACTTTTATGGTTAGATAACAATTTTTTACTGAGAAAAATATGTGTTTTCTTGAGATCAGGATATCGAATCCCTCATTATTGCCCATAACAACAGTGAATCCACAGTTGCAAGACCACGTTTTACTCTAGTTTGGGAGTTTCGCTGAGGTCGAATATTATGCGCCAGTGTACTTCTCAGTGTGCTTTTAAAGAAAAAGCCTGCCAGTTCGAGCCTCGGTGTCCTTGAACGTGCGCCGAAAGATCCAGCGCCTCGAAAATTGAAATCAAGGGCCATTTCTATTGCAGGAACTGAGACCCTTTATGTCCTAGGAAGATAGAAAGGGTCTGCTGGGACTAGGGCAGAAGGTAACGTTTCTGTATTTTAACGAAGAAATAAAAGTCATGCAGCCTATTAATAATTTTGCCTGTTTTATAAACTTGGGTATCATTATGTAGCGAGGAATTAGCAAGCCCATTACAGGGGTGCACATAAGACCTTCGCATTTCGCCATGGCGAAGGTGAAATCCATTTGGCAAAGGTGAACAGATTCACCTTCGCCAAATTGGCGAAGGTGAATTTTTTCATAATCAAGCTTGACGAAAAGTTAAACGCTTTAGATGAAAGTTACAAATCGTCAGGACTGAGTAACTACCGATGTAGCTCTATAAAGACATAAACTGGACAATATAGTTAAGAAGATGTATAGCTTATATGCAATAAGCAAGTTACAGTTTTAGTAAGAGGGTTAATTTGGCGAAGGTGAATACGATTTGGCGAAGGTGAGCTGAACGTCCTTCGCCAAATTGGCGAAGGTAAACAAATCCTCATGGGCACTCCTGCCATTAACAAGTCGCTCTTCAGAGCTAGTCTTCCCAGTCAATTTTAATCATACACTGGTATATCAGAATTTAAAAAAAAAATAACTTAATAAAAATGTTCACATCATTGCCACTACTGAAAATCGTTTAGATGACCGCGATAAAAATAAAGATCCTTCTCGTGTAATCTATGAGATGTTTAACATATTGAGAAGTTGCAAAACAGGAGGAAGAGTTTCTATTTATATTCGTAAATATTTAGTAAGTAACTGTGAAAAAATGAAAAAAAATACAATAATTTCCTGTTTCTACAGAGCACGTGTAACAGAGGTAAATATTTTTTACCATTGACGCATTTCTTTAGTTTGCATAAGATAAAACTGTTTACCTTTGTGGGGGCTTTAATTTAGATCTGTTAAAATACAAATGTCACTGCGCTACACAGTGTTTTAGATAGGATATATCCGCATGGTTTGTTCCCAATTAGAAACAAACCAGCTAGAGTATGTTCAACATCTTCAACTCTGATACTATTTTCACAGATGATTTTCCATATTATAACAGTATTAGTGGTATACTTTGCAATGATATATCGGATCATTTGCCTATTGTCTCTGTCTGTGAGCACAAAAGAATCGCCATAATCGGTCCAAAAGAATTTGTTCGAATATTTTTGGAAGTAAATATGTCAATTTTGAGAAGAGGATCTTGATGTTCAGAACTGAGAAAATTCTACGTTTCTGCAAACATGACGCACACTCATTTTTTAGAAACTTTGCAACCTTATAAAATAAACACTTGCCAGTTAAAAAGTTCATTAAATTCAAATCGTTATTATTATTATTATTATTATTTTTATTTTTATTATTATTATTATTATTAGAGTCTTTTATATTGCGCCTATTAAGAACTTGCAACTAAGCGCACAGTAAGATTAAAACGGCATGAAAAAAGTAATTCTACAATACTAATAGTGACTAGGAACAAATTTAAGGTGCAAATTTGAAATAGCTTTAAATACATAATACTGACAGTGATGAACACAGACACAGTGGAATACTGACAATACTAAAGGTGCAATTCAAATAGCTTTAAATACATAAAAATGATCAAGATGAACACAGACCCATTGTAATACTGACATACACCATAAAGTAAATGTTATATTAATTACCACCATAGCACAGAATAAAAAGATGCGTTTTGAGGGTACGCTTAAACTGCCTCAAGTAGGAGCAACTCCTAATATGCAGTGGTAACTTATTCCACAGTTTGGGGGCGATGGCAGAAAACGCTCTATCACCGTATCTGTCATGTGTTCTCTGGCATTTGAGTAGGAGCTGGTCTGTCGAACGCAGGTTGCGAGCTGGTTGATACCACATCAGCAAATCCGATATATAATCGGGTGCCATGCCATGTCGCGATTTAAAAACAAGTGTTAACACTTTGAAATCAGCCCTTTCCTTAATGGGTAATCAATGCAAATTTTTGAGGATGTTCGTGATACTCACACTTGAACCACGTCTCTGATTCACTATAACGCGGGCAGCATCATTCGTACCATTTGTAACTCACGCAACAGGTATTAAGGAAGCGCTGCTAACAGGCCGTTGCAATAATCAAGCAATATTACTAACGCGTAGACTATCAGCTCTGCGGTCTCGATGGTGAGTGGTCGCCTGACCTTGCGTATCCAAGACAAGTAATAATAACAACTCCTGTGAATGTCATTTACGTGAGCGTCCATACTTAAAGTGGAGTGCATTAATCCGCCTAAGTTTTTTACCGCATCCAATCTTTTAATAGTTTCGTTTTCAGATAAAGAGCGTCGGTCACAATTTTTTTTTGGTTACGGGTGTTTGGCAAAACTAAAAACTCAGTTTTTTTTCAGGAAGATCCATTTGGTCAACAAAAGGCATATCGAATGCTTGTACATGTAAAAAAAAAATAAATATGTCAGTTGCAGATTCGCGATCCCCGGAGCTTGAATGCAGGTACCAAAAAAAAACAGAAAACAAAAAGAAAGTTAACGAGTGGATTGCGGTGTTATTAATAACAGTATTATAGCAATTACAGAACAATAAGAAAAACATTAAAGCTACTTGGAATGTCTTAAACTCTGTGGTGAAAAGGTGTCGGACTATCGGTTGTCTTCCAGACGAAGTCAAGGCTAAAGGTGAAAAATTAATAATAATAATAATAATAGAAGAGACAAATATTTCAGATGGCTGTAGGTGATACAAGACAGTCACCAACTCGTACAATTGCAAAGACAAGTATACAAAGATTAAAGCGTACTAAAGCCATTGTGGACTAACGCATCATCACCACTGTGAGAAGTCGGTCAATCTCATTGAAATATACAGAGTACCATAGACGGTGAATTGCCGTTAGTCCATTCTGAAATAGACTCACTTTCACAATTGCACCTTGCTTCTCAACTAACAAAAATTATCCGAATTGTTTACTTAATGCACCCTTATTTTAAGTAATAGGATGTATTTGAAAAATTTGTTTGTTTGCTTTTTGTATGTGGCAGATATGGTGTGACAAGCAACTCGCGTCATTTTATTTCTCAGCCCACCCACACTTTGAGATCACCCATAGAGACATTGCATACAATTGTGCGAAAAAATTACAAAACCCAGTTCAGATATCAGGCAGCACAAAACACCGTATTTTTAAAGTAAGAATTAGCCTATTCCGGAATAGCCTACCAAAAAATATCTGGTTTCTTATTTGCTTAAGTATTCTTATTTAAAACGATACGGTGTTACAAGCTACCTGTCGCAAACCATCAGCCATCAAGGCGCTGCCAAGAGGAAGCATGAAATGCAAGAACTGAAGCACCGCGCGTCAAACGGAAAGAAGCCGGGGGTGTTTCTCCTGTCAGGATAAAACCATACATTTTGTGCGGGAAAAATAATGGTCGATTTCACCGCATACGATTCCTTTCTTTTGGCCGTCATTGTTATTATCGGCACACAGAACCCGCCCTTGATGGATACTTCGGCTTTTTCGAATGAACCAATCGGCTGTCGGTACCAACCGTAACAGGGGACGGTAACCAGATATACAGGTAACTTGTTTTTTTTTTTCAGTTCAGCATGGAGAGTGAAGAATTGTCGGGAGCAGTTGAAGCAAAACTTTGCGACACCTGTAACAAGTTCCATGTTGGCGATAAGTGCGGCCTCGACATGTAAGTACATGCAGTAGATGTTTAGGTACACACATTTGGTATGTAAGTACCCACAACAAATATGTAAGTACGTGTAGTAAATGTCTGAGTGCCCGCAGTCGAGATGTATACTTCATTTTTTGGCCTAACAGTATGCGTTTCAGAGTTTTTCACTCTTTCCTTGTTTGGTAACTCGGCTGGGTCATGTCCTTGGACGTGCTTGTTATTTTTTTTTACAACTTATATAACTTCTTTCGGCCCAAAGGGTCGAAAATGAGCTACAACTCACTCTATCTCTAACCGTTTTCGAGATAATGGTGAACTTCCAGTTTTTTACCATGACCGTGATCCAAAAGATCAAAGTCCCCGAGTACCTCTTATGTTACGTTGTTGAGGCCCAAAGGTTCGAAAATGAGCTATAAATTGCTGTATCTCTAACCGTTTCGAAATAATAGTCAACTTCAGGTTTTTGACCATGACAATGACCGAGGAGGTCAAGGTCACAGAGGTACAACTTAAATAACGTCTTTTAGGTCCAAAGGGAGGAAAATAAGCTCAAAATCGCTAAATTTTTAACCGTTTTCGAGATAATTCGGCCTATCGTTAACGGCACATGAGGTCACGTGACCTTTAAACTTGACCCTCAAGATCAAGGTAAAGGATGAAAGTATACCCCTACTGAGTACGTTTCATGTGTTCAAACTGGGATATGAGCACGTTTTGGCTACTTTTCGTTATTAATAGGCGTTGCAAAAAATATTTTGACCTCACTTAGACCTTGGACCTCTGAGGTTCAAGGTCAAAAAATTTTGTGGATTTCACGACAACTCATTACCGTCTATATCTCTGTCAGATGCCGTCTTTCTACGACAAAGTCTGTAGGAGGATTTTTTTTTTGGAAACCACTTTGAGGTTAAAAATACTTTGACCCAAATTTGACCTTGAAGGTCAGGGTAAAAAAAACATTGCGGAATTCACGACATCTCATCATCCTCTACCTTTGTGCTAAATTTCATCGTCCTACGTCAAATAGCGCAGGAGTAGTTTTCTGGAAACCTCCGAGGAGGAAAAAAAAAAGAAAAAAAAAAAGGAATAAATGCCGGAATTCTTAGCAAAGCATACCCATTTGCAAATATTGTTTGCAAGTGGGAATTATGGTGTGAAATCTAAATGTAGAAACCATTTTATTAATCGACAGAAGACCTGCAATTTCAGGTAAATTAATCTCGTTGTACTCTGCAAGCAAGTTATGGGATTTATCCCAGTGTATATAACTGAAAATAAACTGAGAAAATGTGTAACTAAATTAATAAAAATATAAATAAATTGCATAAGACATATAATCATTCTTCAATTTGTTACAAAGTAGAACTACAAATTACTGTCATAATTTTTTTTTTCGTGGGCACGACTTGTCCACAAAATTTTGGGTACAACCTATCCAATGGGGTACGACCTGTCTTGGGTACGACTTGTCTGTAAACCGGTCGAACTTTAATCACCCATTTTTTAGATATTTTTTTTCCTGAGAGAGTCATTATGTGTATTGCTAATCGGCCAACAGAGTTACCGTTACCAAAAAAAAACTACAAAAACAAAAAAAAAAAAAAAACAGCCGAATCACTTTCAAAGCAAAAAATGGTTAAATGGAAAATGTTATGTGGATTTCAGTGTGTACAGTAATTACCAGTATATAATCGATAGGTGTGCTCGGGCTCTGCACAGTTGAGACGGCTGGTATTTTCTCCTGTTTATTTTCAAGTTCGCGTTCATGTTGAGTAGTTGTGGACCGTCTGTGACTATTATTTTGGTGCTTCATTACAAATGGATTTTTGTTTATATTTTTCGTGAAGAACAATGTAAGTTAGTGCCGTTAAGAACCTGCAATTTGAGTCAGATTCTTTTTTTTTTTTAATCTAACACTGAAGTCAAATATAGCTGCAAAAAAAAAAAAATGGTCATAGTTGAAATAAGAATTTTTATTGTATGTGCAATATTGTACAATTCCTGGTCCTGTCAGTGAAGCAGTAAGACCTGAAGTTAGAATATCCACATTCTTCAGTATATTTAAGCTATGTTCATTTTTCTTAAGTGTGGACGGTGACAACTTTATTGTGGAGTTTGAGAAACTGCCACCTGATGAGCACATACAGAAATTACGCAAAACCATCCAGCAACTACGCGACGACCGCTGGGCTGCTACCGCCAAGGCGGAACTCTATAAGTCTGTGTTTCCTTCGCTTATTGTTTCTAGTTTTCTTCTTCTGTGATTGAATCACGCTTTGAATTTGTTGTGTAATTTTTTAGAACGACTGAACAGCGGAATGCTTAAAATTATTTTTATACAACAAAAATGTTGGCTAATTTTTTTTTTGCTCTTAGAGTAACATTGAAGGTTAAAAAACATTTATTTCAAATTGTAGTAAAAGTGCGATACATTTCAGACGAAAATTACAGAAACTCAGCAAGGACTTGCCAAATGTAAAAGAAGAAGTGAGCCGGCAAAAGTTCTCCGTGAAGAGGCTGAAGACGCTCGCGGCGCAGAACCATGCGCTCCTTCAGTCCGAATTTCACGCCATTTCCGGGGTTATCCAAGATGCGATTGACAAACTGGGTGAATCGTTGACGTGTGACGGTAGCTGTGTGCATATGCGAGAGCAGTTTAAGGGTGCGTTATGAAAACAGTCTCTAGACGAGACTATTGTTCTCTATAGAACTTGACAAAAACCAACATTAGGGCTGAAACCAGTGCTCGTCAAGTCGGATTCATGTTAATAGTTGGCTAGAGAACTTGCTAGTGGTCTGATCACATTTTGTAATAATTTATATTTCAAAATGGCATGTTTGATGTTTGGGCGTGAGGTGTGAAAATCAGCGAGAATTGACCAGTCGACTGGCAAATTTGTTATAAAATGTCAGACTTAATGGATAATTCGCATGACTAGATTAAAAAATGCAAGTGTCTCTTTATTGAAATCATAGTAAAAACATTTTTAATACGTCTGCCTGTGTATATAAACCCAAGGTTTCAGTTTTAAAGGACCGAACTTGGAGGTGTGCATAAGAGTAATGACGAAATGACTAAATTACAAAGTTACAAGTTTAGTTGGTATTTCTTGTGCCAAAAGCAGTTTTGAGAAAAAGGCAATTACATGTAAACAGTTTTCGTACTGTACCGGTACAGGTAGGTGTTTTTGTGTGGAGCTCTGCGTTTGCTGTTAAAGTCGAAAAATATAGTCATCTTGAGTAACAAGTATAAGGCTTGTGTTGTACACGCTATACATACGGACTTCAGGGTTACAAGCAGATCACGAAGCATTGAGGGCAGTGGAGAAGGAACTGCTTAGCCGAGTGGTCACGTTAGAGGCCGAACTCGCGGCGAAGATCAAAGAGGCCGACGCTCTCACTCTGCATGCTAAAAATAGAGATCTCAACACGGATCAGAAGCTGTCAAAGTAAGCCCTTCTATTACGTCAGTCTTGTCTCAAGGTCAACTCAAAAAGATACAAATACATCACCAAAATTTAATAATTACAATAATCATAGACAGAATTGCTGAAATAAAAAGTGATCTTAATGCTCTACACTCTGTTAAAAATTGATTAAAAGTACGGTCATTGGTGCAAGTCTTACTGATAGCCATTTTTATGATGTGACGCATTTGCTTTCAGAGTTTGCTACTTAAATATAAAAACTAATTGAGAAGTATTACACTGGTGTTAATCTCTTATTTGCATTAAAAAAAACAGGTTGCAAAAGGAGCTTGCACAGAAAGACAATGAACTGAAGACTTTGAAAAGGGATCACTTAATTTCTCAAAGACGATTGGAGGAAGAGTCCGAGAAATTCAGCCAATCACAAGTCAAAGCCTCGAAATATCTAAGTACGCAAGGAATACTTTATCCAGATCAGGTTTAGCAGTTAAAATGGTGCAAATGGAGCAAACAACTTCTCCACCATTTCCTTCAGATAGTGAAGAGAAGTGTATGTGACTGTTGGTTTAAAAAAAAATCCGTAATTCCCCTGCTTTGGGCGAGTAAGAGCTTCTACATTTCAGGTTTAATATTAAATCCATTAATTGAGTAGCATAAGAAATCATTTAATCGGTTATTGACACGTATGCATAATTTTTTTTTATTTAGTTTAACTTAATATTTCTTGCGAGCCAAAACGATTCTTGTTTTTAATCTCTTTAAATGTTTGTACAAATCACAGGGCTATAAAAAGCAAGTAGTACTTGGTGACTGAGTCGGTGACCTTATTTTCAGGTACATGCACGTGAGCTGAGGCAAGTAAGCCTTGCTTTACAAGCACCTTTGGGCTTGACCTTCTGCGTTACACCTGTATTTTCTTATGTTTTATATTTGCCGGTTGATCTGTCTGTTTGTCTGTCAGGTGAGTGTGACAGGATGAAGTCACTGCTCAAACACGCACAGGACGAGTCCCAGAGGCTGATGGCAGAAAGGTACAGCCCAACCTCTTCTCCTTCCACACAAACTGTCCGCGGTTATTTAGTTAATTTGCTGGGTTCATACATTTGCTTGTCTTTTCGAGTCCTGAAGGACGATTCAGGCTCACTCCGATTCCAGCCTTCCGTCCCCACAGGTTACGACATACAATTATTAACAGTTTGAAAAATTAGTTAAAGCTTGTTAAGTTCTAAAAATAGCATGTTTTTCTTGTTTGATAAGATGTGTAAGATTTGAGATAAATACTTTGACTGTGGCTGTATAAAAGTTGGCGGTTGCGCATTTAGCTTTCCACCTTATGTTAATATGTGAGGAATTTGTTCGCTCAGAGAAATGGAAACTGCGGAGTTGTAAGTATGCTTGTAGCTTTGGTAAATGAAAAAAATATATATGTGTCCTTGACTCTCCCTCGTAGTGATCTCATAGACACCTTGTGTGAAGATTACGTGCCCTATCCGGAACTTCTTTTCAGTAGGGGTACATCATATTTGATCGCGTAGGAGTATGCATATGCTTTGTTTATAGCTTTGCTGAGTGTAGTATGAACATCTAGCTTTTGTCTTCATTTTTAATTTTCAGTTTGAATACAGTGTGAAGTGATACTATTAAGAAATATCTTCTGCAGTTTTGATTTCATTTTTTATTTATATTTACATACATTTTGATTTGTCAGCCATATGGACTATCAAATTTACCTACATTAAAAAAAAAACAAGAACGGTTTAATTAATTATTTAAATATTTTTCTGCCTTCCCCAACGATTTTGAACTGTTTGTTATCAGAAAAGCCAAATATATTCACATTCTGCGACATTCAGTCATCAGTAGAATTTATATCGGAGAAGCCACCCAAAAGCGTTCTGATGCCTTGTCTGCCTTGTGATAACTTATAGACTGCATAGTAATAACACACTTGCATACTTAGTGATTGCCAAGCGTGTTCTTTCCTTTTTCACCACGTCGCTTGACCTTTACAAAGGTCAACAATGATGTACAGATGCTCGCGTGTTTTTTTTTACTGCATGTCGGTGTTGTTGGCTTTCTGTCTAATTCACTTTTGTTTATTTATTTATTTATTTTTACCTTTTTTTGGCTGCTCCGTGTGTCTTTGAGAGAAAGAAAGCAAATTTATGTGGAACCAGTAACGAGTGACCACCAGTGTGGACTTGCCTTGTATATAATTGTCTACTTAGACTTTTTTAGCGCGCAATAATGTGTTGTCTTGCGTGAGTGCACTAGAGGTAGTTATTTTGTTTGTTACCTGAAAACAGCTTCTGTTTTATATGTTGTATTGAATGCAGATTATAAATCTATTGGCTTAACTTTCGCATAAGAAGAATTAGGCAACAATTCGTCGGCTTGCTTGACAGACTTAGCGTAACAACTTAGCAAATTTGACTTCAAAATCAGAATGTTGCTTTAATGTATGAAATTGCAGTTGTATATAGAACTAAAACAGAAAAGATTTTTTTAAACCTTGCACTATTTCCGCAATGCTGTGAATGCTGTGATCAAACGTGCAAATTTTGCTTGTGGTTATGTGGCGATTTTCTGTGTTTCACATTTGATCTTATTATTTTGGGTTATTTCCAAGTTTTTGAACACCCAACTAAAGAAACCCGAAAGTCACGCTGTGGCTGTGAAAAGCAAAGAACCGACATTTGATTGGACAGTATTTGTCTTTGTAATTGCAGAGAAAGACTGAAAATGGATTTGGAAGAAAACAATAAAGAAATGGCGAAAATGAGAGCAGTGGTAAGAAAGCTGTAATTATTGAAAATGAAAGGAAGACGTATTTTAGAATTAAAGTCAATGCGGGTATATGTCAACACTTCTGGCTCATCTGCAGTTTATATATGACTTTAGGGTCATGCACAAAATGGGTCAAATTTTTACAATTGAAGACCTCCCCTCCTCCATCCCACAACCTACTGCTATGCAGTTTTGTGATGTAACCTCTTGGTTGTAAAATTAACTCTCGCAGAACCGCCTTCCTCCCTACCTCCCCCGCCCCTCCATGAGTACCTCCTCCGCCCTCCACCCTCCATGAATACCTCCTCTGCCTCTACATCAGTACCTCCTCCGCCCCTCCATGAGTACCTCCTCCGCCCTCCACCCTCCGTGAATACCTCCTCTGCCTCTACATCAGTACCTCCTCCGCCCCTCCATGAGTACCTCCTCCGCCCTCCACCCTCCATGAATACCTCCTCTGCCTCTACATCAGTACCTCCCCCGCCCCTCCATGAGTACCTCCTCCGCCCTCCACCCTCCATGAATACCTCCTCTGCCTCTACATCAGTACCTCCTCCGCCCCTCCGTGAATGCCTCCCCCGCCCCTCCATGAGTACCTCCTCCGCCCTCCACCCTCCATGAATACCTCCTCTGCCTCTACATCAGTACCTCCCCCGCCCCTCCATGAGTACCTCCTCCGCCCTCCACCCTCCATGAATACCTCCTCTGCCTCTACATCAGTACCTCCTCCGCCCCTCCATGAGTACCTCCTCCGCCCTCCACCCTCCATGAATACCTCCTCTGCCTCTACATCAGTACCTCCTCCGCCCCTCCATGAGTACCTCCTCCGCCCTCCACCCTCCATGAATACCTCCTCTGCCTCTACATCAGTACCTCCCCCGCCCCTCCATGAGTACCTCCTCCGCCCTCCACCCTCCATGAATACCTCCTCTGCCTCTACATCAGTACCTCCCCCGCCCCTCCATGAGTACCTCCTCCGCCCTCCACCCTCCATGAATACCTCCTCTGCCTCTACATCAGTACCTCCTCCGCCCCTCCATGAGTACCTCCTCCGCCCTCCACCCTCCATGAATACCTCCTCTGCCTCTACATCAGTACCTCCTCCGCCCCTCCATGAATGCCTCCCCCGCCCCTCCATGAGTACCTCCTCCGCCCTCCACCCTCCATGAATGCTTACCCCGCCGCTTCATGAGTACTTCCTCCGCCCTCCACCCTCATTGAATACCTCGTCCGCTCCTAAATCAGTACCTCCTCCGCCCCTCCATGAGTACCTCCTCCGCCCCTCCATGAATGCCTCCCCCGCCCCTCCATGAGTACCCCCTCCGCCCTCCACCCTCCATGTATACCTCCTCCGTCCCTACATCAGTACTTCCTTCGCCCCTCCATGAATGCTTATTTGTGGGCACCCCATCAGATTGATACTGTTATATTGACAAATTTAAATGATTATGAATGCATCTTAATGACCAGTATCTTATTGAACGATTCCCAAAGTTGTCCATGTTTAAATGTGCGTGATTTTAGGAAGAAGAAGAAGAGGAGAGAGCCTCAGTAATTCACGTTGTCTCGCTTTCCTTTCTTCGCCCCTCACTTTGAACACTTCTTCTTTCTCTCGCTCTTGTTTTTTTTTTTTTTTTTTTTTGCTATACATGTATAGCTGTCAACTTTTTTCACACTTTATGCGAACATCCTGACACTGTGATACGTAGACATGCCCCCCCCCCCCCCCACCTGCCCCCGTATTCACAGTTGTTAACTGCGCAGTTAACTGTAGAAGCGAAAATCAGTTGATCTAGCTTTAGCACGCCAAGAACTATAGGTGGATTTTTGTTTGTTAAATAAATTAAATGTGTTCATTCACTTTCGGATGTTCTGGTTTCCAACGGAGGAGTTAACGTAATCAGTGAACTATACATTTAAATTTTGTGAATACGGTTCCTGGTCTCCAAATATCCAATGCTGCAGAAATCCCGTAGTTGCCTTCTATGTAGCCCCCCCCCCCCCTAGCCCATATATATATATATATATATATATATATATATATATATATATATATATATATATATATATATATATATATATATATATATATATAAAGAGAGAGAGAGAGAGTATGTTTTACAGTGCTACGCGGTTTCGAATTATAGTTCTGCATTTAAAACGGAATCCTTTTTGGATGTCTAGTTTTGTTTTAACAGCGTTAAGATTAGCCGAGGTGGTAGTTGTGTCGCTGTGTATTATGGCGTTGTGTTCATGTAGCTTAGTTCACAATCTACTGCAAACAATAATGAACAATAGATCAAGCTTGATTTTAGAGTTAAGAAGTGGGTGTGTAGAAAAATAGCTCGTCCGTTTCCTGAGATTTCTTGCGATGCTTTCTCAACTGTTTTTTTTTTTTTATTTATTTATTTATTTTTTTTTTTTTTTTATTTTAGTTTTTTTTTTTAGTTTCAGCGCGTACCCTTGTTCAGATCTTGTACATAATCGCTTGCATTAACCACTGTATTATTGAAAATAGAAATCTTGAAGTAAAAAGAAAACATCTATTTTTTAGACTGTCCCTGATTGAACGACCGATGATTTGTATATCACAGAAATCGGCCGCTGTCATTAATAACGCTTTGGATTATCCAGTACATAATTTGTTTCCTATCCTTTTGAAAAAAAAAAAACAACAACAAAGTTGAAGTTTTCTTAGGTCATTTGATATTGAATTTTCGACATTTTAACAAGTCAGATATTTTCGTATTTCCTTGTACCCAAAAGGCGTAAAATATATCGTTCAACTGCATTGTTTTCTGTCTTTAGTATGAGGAAAAAAATGTTCACTTTCTGCCACATCCGACTCTTCTGTAGTCGATGATTATTATTATTATTATTATTATTATTATTATTATTATTATTATTATTATTATTATTATTATTATTATTATTATTATTATTATTATTATTATTGCTCCGTTCACAGTGAAGGTGGAAATTCAAACACTTGTGTGATTTGTGTGGCGTTTGCCACCAGCCTCGGTGCTCCAACGCCGGTGTCAGTCAAGCATGGTATGATTGACAGGTGAAGGATGACGTCGACAAGGAGATGATGAAGATGATGAAGGGTATGGATGAATACCAAGCCCTGATCGAGAAGCGTGTTCAAGAGGTAACCTCTCATCTCTATTCTGCAAAAGTCAACCCCCCGCCCTTGCTGATGCCACCCCCCCCCCAAAAAAAAAAAATAAATAAATAAATAAAATGTAAACGTAGACTTGAAAATGAGCACTCATCTGCTTGTTCAGTACTTATTCGCCCGGGCGAATGTTGTTCTCAGCCAGTACCCAAGCCCTCCTGTACGACGGTCGATGATCAGGTCGTGCTTCGCTCGACGTTCATTACGCCCTTTGTGATAAGCACGAATCATCCATCACCAACCGGGAGTACTTGTTTGTCAAACAGTACACGAGTACTGCTTCACATGATCTGGACTGAAGTGACATACATTAGTGCTTTATAAAACGGAGACGTGTGGCAAAAAGAACACCTCGTATTCGTTATTCTCAAGCGCAATCCCGCAAAGAGAAGAGTCAAAACTTCGAATGACAGTTTTTAAAAAATCCCATTTGATAATTTAATAGAAATATATGGTAATGTAAACCTTTGGTCGTGATTAAAATGGGGTGTGGCTACCCACGCTTCGCTGTGTTGTGATGAAACGAGTCTCTTACATTAATCTTGGTCTTATTTCATTCGTGAAGTAACTAATTTGGTTCTTGGTTGAATGTCTGATATGTTTGTAGAGTAAATTAATTGAAATATGAATTAAAAAGCTGTAGATTTTAAAGATTACATTTGCTAAAATATTATTTGGATTGCGTTTTTAATATACTTGTAATTTTCTATTTTTATGTGCTGTGCCAATTTTATAACTTTTTATCTAAAACAAAAGATTTTTTTCCCTTTATGTATTGGAACTAATTCATGTATATGTTTGATTTTTCTTTCCACCATTTCTATTGCAGTGTTTTTTTCAAAGCAGCTGCTCTGTGAACTTTCTTCTTTCCGTCTCACGCAGGTACATAACACTCCATGTAGTCTGTCTGCTAATTAACTGCGCATACGCCTAATTGCAAGTGCGATGACGCACAGCCATATTTTTTTTTTTTTTTGTCTTGTAACGCGGCACTTAATTTATCGCTCTCCTACCCCCCTCCATTCAAGTATGTGTTAGCCTGTCATCCTGTGTGCGGCATTGTCCAGTTACTGCCTGGAGGTGAGTGGGGGGAATGGGGTGGGATAGGGGGTGGGATAGAGCTTGACCATTGTCCATTTCGCTTTTGTCCCTATTGTGTCTGTCGCTCCTCACTTGAGGCGGTGATTTTTGTGTGATGGCTTCGTGGTGCCATTCATGCGTTCGATGGCAGTTGTCAAGGGCAACCACATGCAATGCGAGTCGATTAGAAAGAAAAAATGACTTAGACGAATAAAAATCAATGGTCTCAGACAGAAATATGAAGTTTTGTTAAGCATATTTTGTATTGTAGTGGCGCCTTTGTAGTGTGTAACCCGAAGAGTCTGTTTTAATTTGCACTGCACTTGCTTTTAGTTTTGTTTGCATTGGAATCACACCAAAAAGTGGTCACTGTTGCGGACGTGGTCATGTCAAGATGGTCACATGCGTGAGGTCGCCTTCACGTGCAGGCCGGCTGGTATTATGTTTTCCTGCTGTTTTATGGAAGTTACATCCTCATGGGATCCTCATCGTTATCTGTAAATGAATAAGACATATCCGTAAATTCAAGTTGAGATATCTTTAACTTTCATTCTTACATGTCTTTAAGTTATTCAGATTTAGGATCGAGCCAGTAGAATTTTTCTGCAGGGCACAGATTTTATAAAACACCACTTTATTGATTACAACTCTTATTTCCTCAGAAGTTGCTCCATGAGTCAGGTAAAACTAGATAACATAAAACTAGATAACATAAAACTAGATAACATATATGGAATCTCGTTTCAAAATACCGAGTGCTTTCACAGCAACTTCGAAAAAAAAACAGTAGGTAAACCTGATACCGGTCTGACTTACAGACGAAATCGTTTAATTGCATAAACCGGTTAATTGTATATTCGTACAAAATACCTTTCCTTTCTGTCAGTTTGTCGATAATGTCATAAATTGGATAAATACATAATTTGCTTTCGACGTTATCTATGCAACTAATGGTTTCGGCTGTACTTGTGTGGTTGCGTGTGTGTTATGTGTGAACTGCTTCTTGTTACCGAAAGCATAAAGTTAGCGCTTGCCAGCTGATACAGGATGGGCTTTCTGGAGGGAATTCCTTAGCTGTTATCTTTTGAGCAATGTCTGTCAAAAGTATCTGTGCTTCAGCTTCTTTGATACTCCCAGTAAAAAAATCGTAACACCGTGTATTTTTTTTTTTTTTTTTTTTTTTTTTTTTTTTTTTTGTTTTTGTTTTTTTTTTCACTTGCATAGGGTCGTTTGTGTCAAAGGACCATGAGCCGAGCTGAATGTTGTTTCAATGCCACATGTGTGTATGGTGAGGCTCATCGCGTCCGCTGTTAAACCTGTGTGAAGGCGGTGCAGATTATATAAATGTAAATGAGCAAAAGGGTGGGAGAGAAGGGGGTCGGTGGAGAGAAGTTATTGCAGTGCTACATGAAAGTGGCAAGACTGAAACAAAGAGAATGATAGAAAACAGAATTCAAGAAAATTTTATGCATTTCACTTTATAAAGTAAAAAAAGATAGGCTCGTTGAATTAAAATGAATGTTTTTTAAATTGACAGCCGGTTGACTTGGACTCGTTGCAGAGTGGAGTGTGACATTAAGACATTAAGTATTCATTCGCAATGTCTCAGGAGCTCTAGAAAAACATTTTATCTTATTAAAGTGTTTTGTACTGCTTTCATCTTGCTGTTTTGCCGAATTGATGGAACAACAGAATTTCCATTACGTAAAAAAGTGGGGCCTTTTATTTTATTATTATTATTATCATTTTTTAGGGAGAGGGCATCTTTGCAGAATACCGCTCATTGGATCATTCTAAAGATGACAAGAAAATCTCTGTTCTGTTGCTAGAGTGTGCACCAAGAAGTGTAAAATAAGTGTTTAAAGGAAACTGAATATATAAAGCTAATTCCTGCCTTCCTCTATAACGCTATCGTCTGAAATTGCGGGCAACAAACCAAAACAAGTAAAAAGGAAATGATCGCATGGTAGCAGCGAATAAAGTCTTTATGTCTCCGCTCACTTTTATTTCACTGATAATGGTAGTGTGAATGTTTGTGTAGGATCAGTGCAATTCGGCCATCGTATATTTTAACATCTCTGCTCGAGGCATGAGACCATCGTTAAATCCCGTTGACGTGTGTCGCCCAAATGACTACGTAAGCGTGTGTGGTTAAGCCAAGGCGATATTTTAATATGATATCTTCCCACTTCCAACTGCAGTGACGAAAAAAGAGGTCTGTGTTTCAGACGGACACCCGGTGTTATCGCAGCTTAATGTGTGGTGACAGGTTACAAATGGGGATCATTCACACTAACATATGGAACCTTTTATCGCCCACCTCTGCTGTCCTTGCTCTGTTTATCCGTCATTTTTTGCTCGTTGCTGTCGAGAGTTCTCTAACCATGTTATTTAGTCCTATTAAGCGAGCAGGGCTTTCATGCCGACATGATTCCGCAGTCTGAAGTGAAATAATCATATTAAAAGTAGAGTAGCTTTAACCAATTGTGTGCAGCTAATTGCAAAATAGCCTCGTCATGGATTGCCTGAATAGCTTGTTATGGAATACATTTGTAATAAAATGAAAGTGTTAAGAGAGTCGGAGACAGCGGCACGTCATTGAATTAAAGGCTGCGATTTAAGGGAGCGATGGCTTTTGAAGGGAGGTTTAGGGAGAAGGCTGGAATGAGGAAGTGTTATGTTTGTTGTGTAATCAAAGCCGCCAACAAAAATGTCACATCTTAGAACAAGTTTCCCTCGCCACGAGGGAAGCTCTGTACGTTTGGGTGTTGTCCCTCCGTCCGTCCTTCTGTCTATCGCCGACTGTTACTCCAACACTGATAATCAGTTGCCTATAATATTCGGTATATAGATGACCTATCATAGTGGGCAGGTGCACCTGCTTTTTAGTTGACCATAACTCATTTTCACGCTGGCTGCCGTCTTGGATTTATTAACACGATAACACAAGAACTACCTGAGCGGCTGTCACCAAATCTTAGACAAGACTTAGCAATTAAAATGCCAAGATTTGCCTGATTTTTGGATGGCTCTAAAAATTTAAAACGACCACCAGTCGCCGTCTTTGTTTCTTTCCAGATTTTACACGTGTTGCCTATAACCTAGAGATAAGGGCGCATGTATTTATTTTTCATATCCGAGCAATTTTTTTTAAATTTTACTTCAACGTTTCGCACTGTATCTTCGTCTGTCTCAGTAACGAGCAGGGCGATCCCAAACAAATTTGCCTATGACATACAAATAATGCCCGTATATTTTTTCATCTCCCCCCCATTTTTCGACTTTTGGTGATTTTTTTTTTAATTTGTTAAATAATGTAGAATTGTTTCAAGCTAGAAGCGTGTCCCTTTGACAGACTGTGGTGCTGTGGGAGACATCTGTTTTTGAGATTTAGCAAAAATATAGACTTCCTAGTTTTTAGTACATTTATGGGTAGCTTCGAAGTTTTGTGTAATGAACTCATCCTAGAGTTTTGGGCCTGGCAACCTGAAACCTATATGGAGTGAATGTATCTATAGCATGACGGTGTGCACCTCCTGTTTTGACCGACGTTTATCTGTCCGTCTGTCCGTGAGGTGGTTCGTAACGTAATATATTTTTTTGTACATTGATGGGTACCTTCGAAGTTTGGTGTAATGAACTCGTCCAAGGGTTTTTGACATAGCAACCTGAAACCTATGCGAAATGAGTATATATGTTACAGCGGATCTGTAGAATCAGCGAATCTGTAGATCCGCTGAAAATTTCAGCGAATCTGTAGATACGCTGGTTCGACCAGCGAATCTATAAATCCGCTGAAAAATTTAGCGGATCTAACAGATCCGCTGATTTTGGGCCGAGAAAATTCTACAGATTCGCTGAAATGATTGACGAAGCTAAAGTACTGTTGATATTGAGTAGTATGGTCGAAATATAGGGTATTGATGTGTAAACGCTGCTGTTATTACCAATGCAATGAGATGTTATTTTGCAACTGCTTTATTGATACAAATACACAACGGCATTATAAATACAAATAAGTAATTTATGATCTGTTTTGCATTAAAGCTTATGATGTTTGGTGTTATAGTACTCAACAAAAATAGGTATAAAAGACTTTTATAAGCCACTGCTCCAATTGCAATTAAAAACGGCTCAAGTACTAACTTCTACCTGTGATTACCACTTAAAAGCCAAATTCACTCATGCAATCAATAACTCTTAGGAAACCCTTTCGTCGATAATGGAACTCCAATTGCAATTAAAGAAACTGATCATAGAAGCACTAGTACTTGTGATCATGACTTAAAAACAAAATTTACCCCTATAATCAGCAACTCTGAAAAAACTCATTCATCAATAATGAAGCTTCAATTGCAATTGAGGAGGGTTACATCTTGTCTGTACGCGCTAAACTGATTCAAACTGAACTGCTTACCTCAGTGAAAGTTCTACATTTAATTTTACGTCGTTTTCTTCAATCAAATTGAACGAGCACAGATCAAATTGATGTACTCCAGAGAACCCGAAGCAGATCGAATTTATGTTCATTGCATTGTTAAATTGCAATTACTTTTCAGCAAATACCACTCCAATAGAATCATAATATGTACGACTGCTTTCTTATAAGAAGATCACAAGTAATGAAGCTTGCAATTAAAGCTTTATGATCTACGATCATGGAAAGTAACACAATCATTGAAGTGCAATCAATGTGCTTCAAATGGCATTTCAATGAAAACAATGTCTTTTGGGCTATGAAAATCTCTTATGAGCTATGATAATACTCAATATCAACTGTACTTTAGCTTCGTCAATCATTTCAGCGGATCTGTAGAATTTTCTCGGCCCAATTTCAGCGGATCTGTTAGATCCGCTAAAATTTTCAGCGGATCTACCGATTCGCTGATTCTACAGATCCGCTGTAACATATATATGGTATGAAGGTGTGCACTTCCCCTTTTGACCGACGTTCGTCCGTACCTCGCTAAAATTGTACATGTGAAATATGTAAACTGTCATTTTACGGCAGCTACAAAGAAAAGCTTTCGTTACCACACTTTTGCTGTAACCACAGATGTTAAAATTCATACAGAGATGTCATCTAAAGAATATGTAACCCAGGCTTTAGCATACGGTAACTGTAAATAACTTAGTTTAGTAACTGTGTTTTGTCTGAAGTATTTTCCCCTTTTAGTAACAATGTTTTGTCTGAAGCCCTTTCTCAAAATGTCCACTTGATCAATGTTTGAAAAAATGTTCAGCCAAGAATAAACATTATATAGCTCAGTAGACCTTCCTTAGTTTGACATGGCCAAGTTAAAAACAGTTAAAACTTCAAAACCATCACAGTTTCTCTTGATTGTATGCAATCTTTTTGCATGTTACAATTTCCGTATCATGAATTCTACAGTTAAAATTTCGTTTAGGGCGGGTCATTCGTGTTCCCCCAGGACACATTTCTAGTTTATTTGTTGATATTCATTTGCCTGCCACTTTCCCGTGAACGCCACTCTCAGGTTGAATGTCGGTATCTTTTCCTATATAAAGATCGCAATAAATTACCCCGTTGACATGATTTACTTGGAGAGGTCATGACCTGACCAACTGTTATTCGTGCTTTGATTGGTTGAAACCGACGTGATTATCGAGAAGTAAGCACAGGACTGTGAGTAGGCTTACAATGTAAACTTTACGGTGTATACCATGCGAGCCATGGCATTAACCGGAAACCTTTCGAAATGTATTACCCAATGTAAACAGTAACGGCGTGTGGCGAAGTTTTAGCTTGACAGAACAATTAGCCAACAACAGTATTTTAAAATGCTGCCTCTTGGATTTTAATCGGATCAATTGCTGGGTGTGTCTTTTTGCAATAGTTCTGGTGCATCCTGTGACTGCGAAAATCTTTGTGTGATTTTCCATTTCATTTTTTTTCTCTTTTTTTCTGCAAGCTATTATTGCATATTTCTAGAACTTTGGAATGCTTAGGTCGCTTTTTCACATACAGCGTTTTTGTTTATTTACATTATTATTATTGTTGCTTACAAAACCTTACCGGCCCACAAAGATTTTAATGTTTTTAAACTTTGATTATACGGTGTAAAGTAGATTATATAAATTCAAAATCTTAATTTTGTTGTTTTTCAAAGCTTAAGGCTGACCTACGGAGAGTAAGAAAATTGAGACAGGTGAAGCCATTTATTGATTATTTAGTGTAAAGCTTATAGTTCTGGCATGCTGGATCACTCCTGTGGACAAATAAACATGTATATAGTCCCGTCCAGCGTGAAAGCACAGCTCCTTCACTACCCAGTAAACATTGCAACGTAGCAACAACGTTGGATAGAAGTTCTTCCGAATGTTGGTTGATTATTGAAGTCGAAACGTCTACCTACCGACGTTTAATAGACGTCGATTATCCGACGTTTAATAAACGTTACGGACAGTTTGCAAATAGAAATAGAAACAGTGCCTAAGTTGTATAGGCGTTGGGGAGCCCGATGTTGTGCAGACGGGAAAATATAAATCTGGGCAGTGACAATGATAAGGTGTTGTGGTCACCTCACATCAAAGAATCCCCACCCTTGGGTCATCCGGTCTATGCAAGAAGTATTCATGAATATTTTTCAAAAGAGTTGAAAAAAATATGCGCGCTTCAGATATCCCCTATTTTATCTCCTCATTTCGTCTATGTTGTGGCAACGTCTATGTAGAAGTCTCAGAGACCTTAATTAGTCGCAACCAATCACAACCAATTTACAACCAGATTCAGTGTTGAAGTTGGGTCGAGTCGACGTCGCTACCTGACATCGACGCGGCATCGAAGTCGGAATGTTTACTTAGTAGTGGTCGTGTGTGTTTTTTTCTTAAATATGAAATATTATACAAAGCAAATGTACATATGTTGAGCTCCAAAGAAAAAAAGTTTACCCTTGCCCTTACAACAACTTTCTAAAAAAAAAATCTTTCTAAATTACACGTCTTCTTCAAATAGACTTGATTCTGTTGACTTTTAACTTACCCACTGTTTCGCTTTGGGAATTTTAAAAACTTTGGCCTCCATGCCACAGACAATAAACCCTCTGCTTAAAATTTATCAGCATGAATGTATTTTGCCAATACCATAACCTTTTAAATCGACCAAATGGGGTGACTGCTTTCTTTTTAAAAACATAAGAGAAATGGCACAGATGTAAGGAAAGAGCCATCGGAACATTACAAATTTACAAAAAAGACCATTTGGTTTCCTACTTGGATTCATGTTTTCTTCGTTTCTTTCTGATGTGTGGACTGTAACCAGAGTTCTGATGATGTAACCAGACAAGCCCCGTCTGCAGGTGACGATGGGTTTAGTCAGCGTCATGTGCAGAGTGCCCTTTCCTAATTTCTTCTTCTAATTTCCGTGTAATTTCACGTCTAATTTCCGTGTAAAATATTTCTGACTGTATTTCAACCACTTTCAATTGAAATAGCTTAATTGTTTTGTTTAAAAACTGAAAGTGATTACGTTGTAGATTTTTAATTTAAAAGAAGCTCAAAGAAGGTCATTTTTTGTTTACGATTTGTTCAGAAGAAAAAACGCCATAATGGAGCACGTCATAACTTGATCTTTTTGTTACCTGCACTAATTAATTTGCTGTTAATAACATGAGATGATGTAAAATGGCAATAAAATACATTTGCTGTGTCATTCTAAATCATTACGAAAACAAACATATGGTGCTCCAAGCATTATTAGACCAGCCGACTATGTCGGGCTGGTCTTATCTTATCAATAGAGGGGTATCCGTCGTCCGTATGTACCTATGTACGTATGTACGTATGTATGTACGTGTGTAAACTTTTACTTAAAATGCTTCTTCTCCTTCAGTTTTGATCGGATTCCTCTCAAATTTTACACGAATGTTATCTAGGTATACCTCTCTTTAAAAATTTTTTTTTTTGGCGCTCCGCCAAAAATTGGCCAAATGGGGGACATTTCAAATTTTTCGGTTGCCAATTTTCAAAATGCTTCTTCTCCTTCAGTTTTGATCGGATTCCTCTCAAATTTTACACGAATATGCCCTAGGTAGACCTCTTTTGAAAAATTACTCAAAAATTGGCCAAATGGGGGACATTTTTTAATTTTTTGGTGTCAAATTTTCAAATTGCTTCTTCTCCCACAATTTTGATCGGATTCCTTTCCAATTTTGGATAGTTGTTCTCAAGGTAGACCTGTCTTGAAAAATTACTCTTTTTGGCGATCCGCCAAAAATTGGCCAAATGGGGGACATTTGTAATTTTGTGGTTGCCAATTTTCAAAATGCTCCTTATCCCACAATTTTGATCAGATTTTCTTCAAATTTTGCACGAATATTCCCAAGGTAGGCCTCTTTTCAAAAATTACTCATTTTGACGATCCGCCAAAAATTGGCCAAATGGGGGACATTTTTTAATTTTTTGGTGTCAAATTTTCAAATTGCTTCTTCTCCCACAATTTTGATCGGATTCCTTTCCAATTTTGGATAGTTGTTCTCAAGGTAGACCTGTCTTGAAAAATTATTCTTTTTGGCGATCCCCCAAAAATTGGCCAAATGGGGGACATTTGTAATTTTGTGGTTGCCAATTTTCAAAATGCTTCTTCTCCCACAATTTTGATCAGATTTTCTTCAAATTTTGCACCCATATTCCCTAGGTAGACCTATTTTGAAAAGTTAGTTATTTTGGCGATCCGCCAAAAATTGGCCAAATGGGGGACATTTTCAAATTTTTTGGTCTACAATTTTCAAATTGCTTCTTCTCGCACAATTTTGATTGGATTCCTTTCCAATTTTTGATAGTTGTTCTCAAGGTAGATCTCTCTTGAAAAATTACTTTTTTTGGCAATCCGCCAAAAATTGGCCAAATGGGGGACATTAGTAATTTTGTGGTTGCCAATTTTCAAAATGCTTCTTCTCCCACAATTCTGATCAGATTTTCACCAAATTATACACGAATGTTCTCTAGGTATACCTCTCTTTAAAAATTATTTTTTTGGCGCTCCGCAAAAAATTGGCCAAATGGGGGGCATTTCAAATTTTTCGGTTGCCAATTTTCAAAATGCTTCTTCTCCTTCAGTTTTGATCGGATTCCTCTCAAATTTTACACGAATATGCCCTAGGTAGACCTCTTTTGAAAAATTACTCATTTTGGCGATCCGCCAAAAATTGGCTAAATAGGGGACATTTTTTGGAAGGCCAGCCCAAGCTGGCCTTCCTATAGTGCTACATTCCGCTTGGGGGATTTTTTTTTTTGAGACGGTTCCAATTTCAGTCATAAATTTACTTTCATTCATAATATATTTACGTTCATTGATGAGTCAACTAATAGTAACTACAGTGGGCCAATGAAATTTGAAGATTTTTGTGATGTCATGCATCTGCTTTGAATATTGATCACCTCCCATTGAGGAACGTATTAGGGTTTGTCTCAAACATTGAATGAGTAGGACATTTATTGCATTTCGTCTGAAAGAAGCTGAAAAACAGCGACTTAGGAATACTGGACCATGAAACAAGTCGCAACTTGTCGTCTAGATTTGCCATAGTCACAGCGATTTGTTAACCTGTGGATTGTGGCTTACTATTTTGTTATTGAGTTTTGGCCGATATTCTTTGAACTTCGATAGCTTATTGATTTTGTTTCAAAGAGTCACTGTTTTCATGAAATATTAAAACATTTTTTTTTGAATAGATTAAAAAAATACAGAGGCATTTTTATGGGTTTCGTGGCAATGCTTTCTTTAGATTGAGCATTGAAGTGTGACTGCATCTGTTATTGACTTGTGTGCCAGTGCTGCCCTGCAGTGTTAGCTCGTGGTAATCGTTGCCAGCGGTTATACTGCATTTGGGTCATCAGTGACTCATTTGCTGCGCACTTCTTTTTCGCTGTTTTTGAAAGTAGACTGTTCATGTTTTGGCAACACGGCAAATGTGAACGGTTGAGTACGGAAGCACAGAGAGCATTTTACTCAAGTTTTGTTAGGAATTAAGTTGTAAAATGAATAGAATATTTGTTTCTTTATCCAACTTAAATCTCTTATACAACTCCCTTCAAATACATGTGTATATTGTGGCAGAACATGGCCTTCCACCGATGCTTTTAGCCTAGTTAATTTTTTGGTGTCAAATTTTCAAATTGCTTCTTCTCCCACAATTTTGATAGGATTCCTTTCCAATTTTGGATAGTTGTTCTCAAGGTAGACCTGTCTTGAAAAATTACTCTTTTTGGCGATCCGCCAAATATTGGCCAAATGGGGGACATTTGTAATTTTGTGGTTGCCAATTTTCAAAATGCTTCTTCTCCCACAATTTTGATCAGATTTTCTTCAAATTTTGCACCCATATTCCCTAGGTAGACCTATTTCGAAAAATTACTTATTTTGACGATTGGCCAAATGGGGGACATTTTCAAATTTTTTGGTCTACAATTTTCAAATTGCTTCTTCTCGCACAATTTTGATCGGATTCCTTTCCAATTTTTGATAGTTGTTCTCAAGGTAGATCTCTCTTGAAAAATTACTTTTTTTTGGCGATTCGCCAAAAATTGGCCAAATGGGGGACATTTTTTAATTTTTTGGTGTCAAATTTTCAAATTGCTTCTTCTCCAACAGTTTTGATCGGATTCTTTTCCAATTTTGGATACTTGTTCTCTGGGTAGACCTCTCTTGAAAAATTACTTTTTTTGGCGATCCGCCAAAAATTGGCCAAATGGGGGACATTTGTAATTTTTGTTGTTGCCAATTTTCAAAATGCTTCTTCTCCCACAATTATGATCAGAATTTCTTCAAATTTTGCACGAATGCTCCCTAGGTAGGCCTCTTTGGAAAAATTACTCATTTTGGCGATCCGCCAAAAATTGGCCAAATGGGGGACATTTTTAATTTTGTCCCCTTATGAAAGACTTGAAAGAATGACTCCTCATCAGCCACAACTACACCGAGCAAGTCGGCGAATATTTTCTCCATTCAGTTACGGCTTTTTTCGTAACCGCTGTCTGCCAATTTGATCATGATTTTGTCTGTAATTCTTGGATATATATTCTGTAGGTCACGGCTGGTCACCATGTCCCTGGACATGCTTGTATATATATACTTTGTACTTGCACAGTAGTTAGTAATGGCTGTAGGTTAAGTTTTGTTTCAACAAGAAATCGCTGTTGTGACGGATGTCTTGGTTTCACGACTACCCGCCTGTGATATTTACTGCTCCAATGTCGTGCTCGATATTGCTTACCAAATGTTAGTTGTTTTTAAACGCGGAACACTTTTTTTCTTCTTAAGCCATGGATTTTAGGCCATTTTCACCGATTCGGCTTTCACGCCTCGATTTGAATAACCCTGTTTTTTTGTTTTGTTTTTTTTTTTTACTGCATCTTGGTGCAGTTGCAATAGCCATGGTTATTCTGCCAAACAACATCCATTCTTTGGGTCTAATATTGGTGTGGTTTATGAAAGAACTGTAGAACAGTGTCCTGCCTTCAAAAGTGCCAATATCCCAGTGCCAGTTTCCTAGTAACCTATGTATGGGGACTGCGGACGTGAAATAACTAAATATTCAACTGTTGAACGTAATATCTTAAATTTCCGATTTCACCAGTTTTCAGAGACATCCGTTTCAAGGGGATTTAAAATTTGAATTTAGTTGATTGAAGTTCATTGGTTAAAAAAAACATTCCATAGTTTAAGCATTACTGTGTTATTCTAGGCATCTGAAAAAGACAAAGAGAAGATGAGGAAAGAATTCGAGCAGTATGTGATGGAATATCGTGCCAACGAGAGCAAGGTGAGATACAGATCGTCTCCACATCAACTTCTGTGACACATTTGGAGAGTGCCTGCCTACGAGTACTTCTATACTTGTACCATATTATGCACCAGGATCACGCTACTGTCATTTTAATGAAATATGCACGAATGTGCCGTCTTCTCACTCTTATACAAACACGAGCATTCAACTACCCCCCCCCCCTTCCCCTCCCCGTATTTCAGCTTCACACCACCCGCTCCCCCGGTGCATGCTTTTTGGGCGACTCCTGCATCCGTTAAGAACTGACTCTGTAATATTCGGCCACAGGCTTTCTCGGTAAAAAGTCGTGCGTCGTTTTGTATCCACCATTTCTTAATACTGAAAACTAAAGGAAAAAAAACAGTGCCGGATGAAGTGTTTTTATTTAGTTTTGAATATTGCCATGCAGCTGATGGGGAAGATGAAGGCGTCGGAGAGCAAGCACAAGGAGACGATTTCTCAGCTCTATCGCGATCTGGAAGAGGCCAAGTCGTCTGCGGCCGCCCGGGAGCATGACCTGCAGATCCAGATCAAACAGCTCCACAATCACCTTGGCAACATGACGGACAGAAGTACGTCGTAACGCATTAGTCGTAAAATTCTACTGGTGTTTTCCATCAGTCCCTTCTTGTAAATGATTTAATTACATAAGTACGTCTACGAGAGGACAGAGGGAAGGCATAAATAGGTCTACGAGATTGTGAAGTACAAAATTAATTTTGTAACATAATATTCGCATTTTGTTGCGTGTTCTTGCAACAAAGTCTGTTAATTGTTATTTTTTTAAGAAGTTGCAGCTTATTTTGCCTTTATCGCACCAAACCCAGTGGCAAAATATGGTCTTAAACTGTGTGTTTTCAAGCTGATAAATAAAACAAAAGTACCGCAATGTTATCGTTACCGTACCTTTGACGCAGTCATGAGAAACGTCACCAATTTTCCATGTAAGGAAGAGTGTGGGCATGATTATTACCATTGTGTCGGTCTGTTAAAAAGTTAGGTGCATGCTTACGTGGTGTTACTAGTGATTGTCACGTAGAAACAAAAAAAACCTTAGCTTAAAGAGCAAAGTTACGTCCAGTTTAGAAAGTTATGCAGAGGAAAATCTTTCTCACATTCTCATAGTCCGATATTTTATATTAACGAAAGATATACTGACTGGCAAAGCAATCCATCCCACCCGCCCCCCTCCTGCCTTGCCAAATGCTGGCTCTTTCTGGTGATCTTAAATATCAAGTCAATTTTGTCTTGCAAGGTTTTAGAAACCAGATACAATGTTATCTTTACGTTGTCTTCAATCACTCCCACCACTACCACCACCACCTACTCCCCACATTTTGTTTGGTCCGACGAAATTATGGACAGGAGTAGTGAAGAGTATTGCGGTAATTTCTGTACACAGCAGTTTATAGTTGCTGGCCAATGATTGGCCTGTCTCCTTGTGACGTCAGACAAAAGTGACGTGATCAAGATTCACGTTCAATATTTTCTGTGTAGGTGCCGGATGTGGATTCGCACGTTTATCGATGAGTTTTTTTTCCATATGTTGTTGTCATAATTAACGACGAAGATCGCCTCCCCCATCTCAGCGCCCATTCCTTAACTTTGTTATACGTTACAGACCAAATACATGGTGAGCGATAAAAGGCGAATTACAGTTCATTTCTGTTTAAGAGCAGACAACAATTAACTGCAGTGCTTTTGTTGAATGACACACCGGTGTGTGCCTGGTTTAGTTGATTGCCCCACAACTGTTTCTCGTTCGCAAACAGGAAGGTAAAACGTCGCGTGTTCGCAGTTTGACCTCATTTTATGAAAAGGCCAAGACATAAAAGCCAGCAGCTTGTCACGTGACATAAGGCACTTAAACAAGTTGTGGGGAAGTTCGGAAGTAAGGGTTCGGTGGGACAAGGGTATAGGGAAGGGCTACAGTGTTGGTCCTGAATATATATATATATATATATATATATATATATATATATATATATATATATATATATATATATATATATATATATATGACTGATTGTTTTGTTAGTCCCCCCCCCTCCCCCCCCCACCGGGGGGTTTTCGGGTCTGTCTGTCTTTTAACACACTCAAGCCTACATTTTTCGACCGATTGTTAAGATATTCTATATATGCGTAGTACTGGAACGAACAAGGATCGGTATTGTAAATGAGCCATGTCGGACCAAGGACATTGGCCGAGCTCAACTTTTTACAAATTTTCCCAATGCTTACTCATTTGAATGAGTTTGTTAACACACTCAAGCCTACATTTCTGGATCGATTGTTCAAATTTTTTACACATAGGAAGTATTGGAACCAACAAAGGTCGGTATTGTAAATGAGCCCTATCGGCTAAGGACATTGACCAAGCTGAACTTCAGAAATTTTTACAACCCTTACATACTGGAATGAGTTTGTTAACACTCAGGCCTACATTTCTGCATCGATTGATAAGATATCTTAACTATAAGTAGTATTGGAACCAACAAGGGATGGTATTGTGAATGAGCCGTGTCGGCCCAAGGACATTGGCCCAGCTGAACTTCACAAATTTTCCCAATCGCCACTCATTTGAATGAGTTTGTTAACACACTCAAGCCTACATTTTTTGGACCGATTGTTAAGACATTTTATATATGGGTAGTACTGGAACGAACAAGGATCGGTATTTTAAATGAGCCATATCGGCCATATCGGATATTGGCCCAGCTGAACTTCACAAATTTTCCAAATCCTTACTCAGTTGAATGAGTTTGTTAACACACTCAAGCCTAGATTTCTGGATGGATTGTTGAAATATTTTACATATAGGGAGTATTGAAACCAACAAAGGTTGGTATTGCAAATGAGCCGTATCGGCCCAAGGACATTGGCCCAGCTGAACTTCAGAAATTTTCACAACCCTTACATACTGGAATGAGTTTGTTAACACACTCGAGCATACAGGAATTTAGTTATACAAATCAAACATTTCTTAGAATGTTTTATCGCGAGATTTTTTTGTTCCTTTAAACTTTTAAAATCGTTGAATTGCACGCCTGCGGGGGACTTAGTCATTCTAAAATTTCCTATACATCGAGCGCTTTTGTGGCGGAGGACATTAATCAGTTTCACTGATGACTTGTTGTTATTATTTTTCTTTGTTAGTTTGTTTTTCGATAAATTTCGAATTGCTCAATTAGTAAGGACGAAGTCGTGGAAATTAATTTTTTATAAAGCTTTCAACCGATATAAAAAAGAGCAAATAAAAAATGCCACTTGTTTTACAGTATGTTTTACTAATTTTTGGTGATACGGATAACTGTTACGGTTTATATTGTGCAAAGTCGATCCACGCACATGCATCAACGATTGCCATAAATTAGAGTTAAAAAAGATATAAGTATGAACACTCAAATACATAGGCAAGAAGCGAGATACACGTATGAATGCTGCGTGTTCGGAACTCACTCTAAATGATTGAATACGATCACGGCATTTTGTTCGACGACATATGGTCCGACGAGAAATAGTCGATGACATTTGGTCCGAAAAAATATTAAGGAAACAATATTTTGGTCCTGTTTTAATAGCCATTAGTCGTATCACTATAGGGGCTTGAATGGAGGTGCGTATGTTAAATTTTTTATTTAAAATGCTACTCCTCGTGTCAGAGTTTTTCTCTCTTTCCTTGTTTGGTAACTCGGCTGGATCATGTCCTTGCTTGTTTATGTGAAGTCGTGTTTGAGACGTGTCTCGAGCGTTTCACTGTTGTACACAGTATGACGTCGGGGAATTTGATGTACATTCTATATCCGTGCTTGCCCACAAGCCCTTTATTGCCTGCAATTCATATGGCATGCAATTCTGTTGCCATCAAACTGCAAAACTACTGCGTTTGATCATTGTTAGCTAAAACCCAACAAAGAGTGTAATTTCACCCTTTTTGTTGGCCGCAATTGCTGCAGGTACTATGACGTGTTCTCACCTAGGTGATACGGATTACTTATTCTCTTGGACCGCTAATGGAAGCATTTATGGGACGTTTTTGTTACCCATGAATAATAACGGAATCGTTAACAAAAATATAGGATCATTAGTAAAAATGGCCGCATAATTATTTTCAGTTATGCAAGGCTGTTAAGTGATTCCGTGTCTAACGTGTGATGCTACAATGAAAATAACGCCACAGTGAAACGCAACTAGACCGATATCGTAGTGGCGAACTCTGGGGACAGCTGCCTTTTGATCACGCTGGTTTAATAGACCAAGAAGTCACATACAGGGTCCACATAGTGACCTTAAGAAGTGTCGATCATTCTAAACTACTTTCCTATGCACGAACGTCTCTAATGAAACCCCTGCCCCTGAATATAAATCGCAGATAGTAGAATCGCACTGTGTAATATCTATTTCTTTAAGCGCCATCATGTGGGTAGTAACCAACTAAAAAATTCTCTTCCCTTCCTGTTATATCGCATGCTAGCAAATCTTATATATCAATTAAAGATGCCATGGCATATTCTAATACCAGTTATTCTAATAAATCGCTTCTTCTAATTCGTTTCCCCGAATCGTGTTAATTCACGGTTACCAGTTCGCTTAAAACGATATAATTATCTAATCCCTAATCATTTTGATCATTAGATTACCCGATGTCACCTGTAACTTTCCATCCCCCCCCCCCCTTCCCCATCGAGTTGTCACCAGGTACTATCAGATGGTTTTATATTTGTCTCATTTTAAATGTAGGTGTGATTGACATCTCGTATATGACGTCAATGTAGCATAGGGATACACAAGACAATGCTACCTCACAGCAATTCTCATTGGCTCAGGCCAATTATGACGTCAAAAATCATAAGCGCCAGGTGTTCTTCGGGATACCGAACTGTCTGATTTTTTATGCTACAAAATTTAATAAAGCCAAGAAAAATTTTCGTTCTGTTTGAAATATCAACACGAAAGCATATGTTCTGGTTTTTAAAGGTGCGAGTAGTGCGAACACGCCTGTGCCGGACGGCCTGCGGGACAAGGACACACACATCAGAACGCTGACCAATCAGGTGCAGTTTTACAAAGACAAGGTGAGTCATGGCTGCCAAGAAGGATGATGTAACAAAGCCACTGCCTTCACGTCAACTAAATGCGCTGAATGAGTTGGATTAATCATATTTACATTTTCTTCCTACTTTTTTGTTAAAATAATAGTGAAAGCTTTTTGTTTTTATCAAATAATTAATCTTAACGAAACGCTATAATAAACACTGCAGTAATCATATCTGCATATCCTTCCTACTTTTTTTGTTGAATAAAAGTAAAAGCTTTTTGTTTTTATCAAATAATTTATCTTAATGAAGCACTGTAATAAGCTGTAATAAACGCCTGCGTAGTTGTTTTTAGCCCAGGCGACTATCGTCACTGTGTTATACTCATCACTTGTGGGGAAATTTGCTGTCCATTATGTGTGTGTGAGGGTGTGTATGTGTGTGAACAATTTTTCCCACCGTTCTGGTGGGATTGTTTTGAAATTTGGCAGAAATGTTCCCTGGGTGAGCCCCCGTTTTTGTGATGGGTTCGACAGAAATTGGCCAAATAAACTGATAGATTTCAGAAAAACACCAAAAAAAGAAAAAGAAAAAAGGCTGTTCGTCCCACAGATCCTGTCCGATTACTTTTGATAGCAGTGTTGCCCGTGAGGCTTTCTATCAATTGTAAATTTTGTCAAAATTGATCGGTTTCTTTCACCTTTGTAGTATCTTCGCTTTTACGGGTGGGCACAGTATCCACGCACACTTTTGTTTTCCTTTGCGTATGTTACAAGGAATCTGTGTGATCAGGTATTTCATGAATTCCCCAGTAAATTAATGTTATAAGTGATTTTTTAGATTTGGCTACTTTTAAGAGAAAAGACTGTAAGAAGGGATTGGCGAGCTGTGGGAAACAGTACGAGTCGCGTAGGTTGTGAAAGACTCGGTGTGGGTTGTGTCCGAGTCTGCGTGGGTTGTGAAAGACTCGGTGTGGGTTGTGTCCGAGTCTGCGTGGGTTGTGAAAGACTCGGTGTGGGTTGTGTCCGAGTCTGCGTGGGTTGTGAAAGACTCGGTGTGGGTTGTGTCCGAGTCTGCGTGGGTTGTGAAAGACTCGGTGTGGGTTGTGTCCGAGTCTGCGTGGGTTGTGAAAGACTCGGTGTGGGTTGTGTCCGAGTCTGCGTGGGTTGTGAAAGACTCGGTGTGGGTTGTGTCCGAGTCTGCGTGGGTTGTGAAAGACTCGGTGTGGGTTGTGTCCGAGTCTGCGTGGGTTGTGAAAGACTCGGTGTGGGTTGTGTCCGAGTCTGCGTGGGTTGTGAAAGACTCGGTGTGGGTTGTGTCCGAGTCTGCGTGGGTTGTGAAAGACTCGGTGTGGGTTGTGTCCGAGTCTGCGTGGGTTGTGAAAGACTCGGTGTGGGTTGTGTCCGAGTCTGCGTGGGTTGTGAAAGACTCGGTGTGGGTGGTGTCCGAGTCTGCGTGGGTTGTGAAAGACTCGGTGTGAGTTGTGTCCGAGTCTGCGTGGGTTGTGAAAGACTCGGTGTGGGTTGTGTCCGAGTCTGCGTGGGTTGTGAAAGACTCGGTGTGGGTTGTGTCCGAGTCTGCGTAGATTGTGAAAGCCTCGGTGTGGGTTGCGTCAGATTCTGCATGCATTGTGTCAGATTCTGCATGAGTTATGATCTCAGAATCTAAATTATTAAATAGGAAATTGATGGAGAAGTGGATGGAGGGACTATTTTCATTACAAAGTTAAAGTCATTGATTGATAACCATTTGAAAAAATATTGCTCTTCATTTAAAATTGTAAACACTTCTTTATATATTCTTCAGAATTTGACCGAAGGAAGACAGATAACGAATAAAATTTCAAGAACTTTTTCAGTCATTACATGAGTACTTCAGGGATTTTGTGAAATGCTCTGGTCTCAGATATTACCTGACATAGTAAATTAAAAGCTTCATGCACTTTCTATGAGCGAATTTCGGTTGTGTAGGGTCGTGTTTCAATATTGGGTTTTACCAAGCTAACACTTCGGAATATGAGCAGTCGCTCAGGGTTTTACACTTTTATCTAAAAGAAAACCCGTTTACTGAAAGTTTACGTATAAAAAAAAAAAATAGTTGACAAAAGTGGTGATCTGTGTAGGCATAAATCGTTTGTTCCTTGTCACTTTTGGCGGCAAGGATGTTAGTTGAGCTAAAAAAAAAATGACGCCCCAGTAACTGGGAGTGACAGTCTCCAGTGTGCGAATAGTGGAAAGAAAGTAAATAAAATTAATGGCGAGAAAAGAAATTTTTCTTAGAAAACAATAAAAATGCGACACTTATGCGACCGTTTGAATGTTTTGGGATCAAATTTTTCAAAATAGTTCCTTTGCCAGTAATTTTATCAGATTGCTTTCATTTTTCAGGCGTAGTGCAACTTTAGGCCTCTTTGAAATTTAATTATTTGACATCCACCAGAGATAAGGCAAATGCCGGCCTTTGAAAAATTTCCAGTAACCAGTTGTTAAACTATGAATACCACTTTTTGGCTGCCATACAAGCCTTTTGATAATTCAGTCACTTGATCTCGGCTGGTCACAATGTCCGTGGACATTGAAGTGATGTATAGAAAACGGCTTTATTAAATTATTCATTGGCCTTTTAAAAAGTGCATTATATAGTTAAAAGTACAACTGTCTTTTGCTTCGTAATTAACTGGTTACGGTTGCATAGAAATTTGGCTAAAATTGGCCTTGATTTGGACAAAAGTAGGGTATTGATAAAAATTATAAGCTATTAAGCTGCATGAAGCTACTTATTAAAACACTTTGTGCCATGTTTAATTTCATGCAATTTAATTTCATACAAAAAGTGGTTAAGAAAAGGCTAAGAATTTCTAATTTCAATAGTTTAGCTTTTTTTAACATTTATTTTAAATTACCTAATAAAATACTGCTTTAAAAGAAAACAGTCCCTCTGACATTTATTGTGTGGACCAGCACCACTTGTAATAGAAGACTAAATTTCTATTCTTTTTATTTCGTTATCTGTAACCATTTTTATATAATCTGTTTTATTTTGATGGTTTACTTTGATAACATATTTCTTATGTTTTTTTTCTGATCACCTTTAAAAATCATGCATATACAGATGAGAGCCTTGGAGAGAACGCTAGAAAAACAACAGCGTCCAGATTCATTGGTTGACGAAAAGGTGTGTAGAAAAAAATTACGTCACGCGACTTACACTTGTCCAGAATAACACTAAACAGCATGGGGAGACAGTGATTGGTTTTATACTGACCATAGCGTATCCCCGCAGCAAGATTATGGTGTGTGAAATTGCATTTATTCTAATGTGTTTTCGAGTAATTTTCTATATTTTACTGCTATAATCTCGTTAAGGAACTGTTGGGCAAGGAGAAAGGGAGCAGGACAAAAGCTGTTTACTCTCGTATAAAGTTCCTTTTGCTGCAAAGCCCAAGCAGACGTGATTATGCCCACCTCTACCCTCAAGACATGGTGTTTAGCAAATTAGCTTTCTCTGACTGGATTAGAAAATCCCTAACCCCAAACCTTTAACCAACCTGTAAGTGGCTACTACTGTCATAACCAACACCCCCACCCCCACCCCCTCCCAAAAGACGAGGGTGTTTTTATTAGTTTTATTTTGCAAAACTTTTTTTTTTTGTACGAGTATGGCGTAGTTAGAAGATTTCTGGACTTTTGTAAACTCTCGCTGAATTCAGTAAGGCAACATTATGCACAGCATGTTAACGCATCGACACGAGTTATGTTTTAATAGAAGAAGAGTGCATTTTTTTCTGCATTAGCAAAGACAAATTAGATACGCCAGAAATTACAACATCACAATGGCCAAGGGAAAAAAAACCATGACAAGAAACGTTTCAAACCTTCGATAAGGGTTCTCCCAATGAGCCACCGGAAGTGTGGGAGTGTATTCACTCACTTCCGGTGTGATGGGAGAGCACTTGCAGCTTTGTCTGCTCAAATCCTGTCGTTTGATTTATTTAACACAGGGGGGGGGGGAATATATGCGATCGACCGTGTGTCGGTCTGTCATCGACAGCTTGTTAACACGATAAGTTAAAAACTGATGGGGGGCCTGAGGGGAATATGTGGGCTATGCACATTGCTCTAGTGTTCAGTTAGAAACAAGCAAAATGTAGAAAAGAAGGGTACCGGAGCAGTCGCTGCTAATGTCCGCCGCAGCTGATACAGCGAAACTAGCAAGTCGACGTCTGGGTACTCGATTGAAACCATTAAAAGCACAGAATCCTGGATTGTTGTAAGAATGTACAAGATAATCAACGGACGAGAGAAATGCCATTACAAAAGCAAAGGTGTCTGGGATTTTGCTAAGTCACTGCTACAGACTGTTATTAGTCCTGGGGTCTCTCTCAAGTGCCGAGATAAAAATATTTACTCTTGGGTATGTTCAGTCCCCATAGGTTATTGAATTCGTACGATTCAGTTAAGTGTGTTCTTATGATTCCTTTTTTTCTCGCCAAAACCTTCTCGCGCGAACTCCTCTGAGACGGCTAGGGCTAGGACGACCAAATTTTGCAGAGACACACAGTAGCATGTCCAGTTGGTCCACCTCAATTTTTTAGGAAATTCATTTGCATTTTGTACGCAAAAATGGGCATTGAAATTTTTGCTGTTTAAGCCCATTATAAGGAAAGCGCACGCCATGCACATAGCTGAAGTACAAGCAACCTGTTGATCTTTCCACTACCGACAAAAAGTCATTAAATGTGTGCAATGTGCTGTATATGCACCGTTAGAACAGCAAATACACGTATATCAAAGGGGGTGCTTATCTCCCATGTTTGGGGGATGCTCACCTCCGCACTTGCTGCTAAGTTGTTTTCACATTATGCCATTTTGGGTTTCCTCAACTCGCGAAAAAAAATATAAACAACACGCGACGATTGAGCGATCCATTTGTTTTAGGAATGTTGCGATATAACGTCACATTAGTGTTTACGACGTTATTGTGATTTATTCATCCCAGTAAACATTTTAACGCTCATCACCGTTGGGTTTGCGATGATTATGGGAGTCTACATGGCAAAAATGGCTTCCATGAAATGAAAATGTGAAATTGAAAAAAAAAAAACCATTTAACCAGCAGATCATTTCTCCCTGATTTTTATTTATTTGTCCTCGGGGGTGGGGGGGAATTGGCGGCCAAAGGTTCCTTTTATGTCATCGGGTAACACAGGATATGCACGAAGTCAATTTTCATTAATATATTTCAATAGTAGGCGGTAAAAATTGGCGCGCTTTGAATATCCCTCACTTTATGTCCTCATTTTTGTCAATTTTCGAAGCAACCAGTCAGTACCAGTGCCAGCTTTAAATTTTCTGTGAGCATTAAAACGACTATGTGGTTCTTGCTTTTTTTTTTTTTTTTTGTTAGCAGGACATTTTTGCGTTGTGTGTGTTCGACGTCTTCATAAATCGTTGATTTTCCGACATATGTTCAATCTGGAATCAGAGATGCTAACTAACCGTAGAAAAACGTTGGATTTTCGCGAACGATAATCAACTACACGTCTAAAGAGCGTTTTTAATGAAAGTATGATAAATGGATGTTGAAGATGTTTTGAGTAGGCGTTCATCTATGGTCGCACATGTGACCGCAACCAAATTACAACCGGATATAATGTTGCAGAGGTGGTTTTTTTTTTTTTTTTTGCAGGCGAAATCAACGTCTGCACATCATTGCTTATCCAACGTCTATTCAACTTTGTGCCAAAGACATTGATATATGGTCTCAACCGATCAAAGCCTGGTACTGAACCAAACTCAGATTGACGTTTTCTCGGCGTCAGAATGTTACTGGGATGCGATATGTCAAAAGCTTGATGCATTAATTTTGGCATGACTTTCAACAAAGATTTTTACAGAATTATGAATTTTTAAGTGTTCAGAATCGTATTTTTGTGGCCCCAAGTGTAATTTTCGCTACTGGATAGCCGAAACGGTCTAGTTTAGATCAAGTCAACTGAAGTAGGCTTTTCTTTAAGAAACAAAAATCGTTTTACCCTAGATTAGAATTTCCAAATAAGCCAGGGGAGTGGCTAAATTAGTGCCTCCAATCCCTCTGCTTACTGGTATAGCTTAAACGTGTGGCACTAGGAGTGTCATTCTTTTTCTACTAATGCTCCAAGTAAACCATTGACTTAACAAATGAATAGCCACTCATCTCCGTGATTAACGCCATAAAACGCCTGGCCTATTCTTGTTTACTGTTCTGCCTGGGGGATCCGCAGAAAACAAGGTGCCAGTGTCGTGGTGAGAGTTTATGGCCGTGCTTTATTCAATTGCATGAGTAATGATTTTCAGCGGCAATCCAATGACTGTCCCTGAACGAGTAAGAGACCTTGTGACGTCAGAGTCGCTTGAACGTCATTACGGACATGTGGCATTTAAACTATTATGACGTATTATGATTTCTTCTATATCGGTAACTGTTGTGTTGTGAAAAAATGTCCAGGGACATTACACTTGTTCTCATCTAATTGTTTACACAAACTGCGGCCATCCCCCGATTAAAAAGGGAGAATAATAGCTAAACAAAAAGAAGATTCAAACAGTTTTTCATTCTCATTAATTGCACTTGGCCTTTGGTTACCTTATGTGATAAATTCGTTGAAAATGGAATAAATCGCATACGTTGTCTCTTCCTTTGACTATTTTTGGTAGTTTTGAAAATGTGCAAAAATATTGATATCGGAGTATCTCAGCTTGCCGACTAATATTTCTCGTTGGTAGCCACCAGTTACATCACTGCAATCAGTCTTTGCCTCGTCATTTTCCTATTTAACCACCATAACGTCCACCGAGAATCAATCGAATGACGAGTTCAGTGTCAGGTTAGCAAAGCAGCTGCAATGTCCTTGGGCGCTCTTTCAATAATATTGTTTTCTTGTTAAATAGCGCGCTTAAACACAGCCTGTGCCTGCAGTGGTGTGGTCGCTGACTCCAGGATACGTATTCATAAAGCCCTGTCCGCGCTTGTTGCACTTCTAAGCTTGTAGCATTACGTGAATACGGGCCCAGCAAAACTGAAATAACCCGCTTTAAATTATTCATGAAATATCATAGTTTTTTAGGAAAAAGAAGCGTGTCTTAAAATGTCTTCTGTTGATTTTTAACAAAAAAGTTATAGTTTTTAAAATATGTATAAATTTGTCAAATATTGTGCATGTTAATTAATAACTGGAAAATCATGATTATAGGTGAACTGGTTTTGCTTAAAGGATGATTAAGTCTTTGAGTTCAGTGAATTGCGACTCCGTGAAAAAGAAAGATACCAACATATTTCTTCTCATGAATTATGCTACGTTCTTGATGACTATTGTCTGCATTGTTTGACTTGGTGATATGTCCTGAGGCTCAGAGCAGTTTGGGAGGGGCGAGGGGCGGGGGGCGGGGGTGGGTAACTGAATGCTTTTGCTTAATCTGCAAAACTTGGGCTCTCCAGAAAACGGCACAAATTTAAATTCCGCTGACAAATGAATTTTACATGTAATACTTAAAATGTTCAGTCTGCGGAATAAGGGGTATAGGTAGTTGAGGGAGGTCTGAAAATAAGTTGTGGTATGAGACTGGAGGCCGCACAATTTCGGAACCATCGTTGAATTTCTGGACTTTAGGGGAAGAGATGCTTTTTTTCTGCCACCCCAGTTCGCTGTAGCAGCCGCTCTCAACCCCCCCCCCCCCCCCCCCTCCTGCGCCCATCCTCAGCGGGTATTGTGGGAGATTTGAGAGATTGGAATCAACTCTGTCCGTGTACTGGAAGGTGGAACACTGTGAGATTGGCCGACCTTTTATAACGGCGGATCTGTGTAACTAATAACACACAAGGAAGAAGCAGGGCGCACCATTGGATTGGATAGTGTGAAGGCTGAAGTCAGATCCTTTGCTGAGGTTACTTGGTATCAGGAGTTAGGGACAGGGTCGCTGAAAAAAAATCGGAAATGTCCTTTCTAATATATTTTTGTAAAATTTTCATTGTACCACGATAAATGCAATGTTATGATTTGACACAGGACGAATCACCTTACGTCCTCGCATAGCCAAACTTATTTTTACTTGCTCTTTGCTATTTACTCATTCCATATGCGCCTTAAATCATTCAGGAGTAACCTTGTCTGCTGCCGGACTACTTAATAAAAATATGACCGATCACGCCTCGATCGCCGCTGCCCAATGCATAGTATCCATGACGGCGCTGGCCAGCACATAGCCACCAGCACGCCCGTGTCTCCATTCCTTCGTGTTGTCCATTAAAAAAAAACGTTTCAGTTATTACCGTTGAGATAATATCCGTGTTATTGGTGGCACAGAGCCGCCGTCCACCTGTTTTTTCCCATCCCGGTGTACCTTCTGAATTTGAGGACTTTTTAGCTTGCTGCCTGATTGTGCAATTGAAGAAAGGTTGAGGTTGGTTTGCAGTTAGAAGTTTTGAATTAACCATAAATTCTGGCGTGTCTTTAAGAAGCCATCGTGTCACTATGTGACACTATGTACTTGAGGGCTGGTGGGGGGGGGGGGGGGGGGGGGGGAGTGGGGAAAGGGAGGTCAAGCTGAAATGAGGTTTGAAATAGTATTTCAACCTCAGTTGCAACAGATGAATCGTTTCATTAGTTGTAGCTAATGTACAGACTTAGGTTAGTAGACAAATAAATCAGTGTTCTCTGGAAGGGGAGGGAGCCGAGGATAAAGGTGTTAACATTAATGTTGTTAAATAAAAGTGAGTGATCTAAAATTCTAGTAGCATAAGAACTGTTTTTTTTTTTGTTTTTTTTTTTCTTTTTTTTTTTTTTGACAATAATGGTGCTGATGCGTTAGAATTAATCCATAAATGCAAGCGGTGTTGTATCGATATGCTGTCCAGGTGGAAATGCTTGAGACACTGGTACAGAAGGAAGTGGAGGAGAGGAAGCAGCTGATGGAATCCTTCACGAAGGCCCGCGAGGAACTCCAGCGCCTCAAGCAGCCCTACCGTAAGCCGCCTCCTTTCTCACCACGCCACATAGCCGCACCTATCGTGCCCATGCGCAGCATAGGGTTGAACTTAGCGTTGCTGACGACACCCCGCCTGTCGAGTTTGCGCTTTGGTTGAATGATATCGGAGTTTTTTTATGCAGCATCTTCAAAACTATTGTCGGGTACTCAGGATCCGATCCAAGGCGTGTTCGACTTGTAAAATCGATTACAGTGGTAAACCCTATTTATTGTTTGATATGTTGTCTGTTTGAAACGTCCAAGAAAGGAGGAAACGACTCTGTTGACAAGATTGAATACAGCTAAGCTAGGCAGTCTGGAAACTATCCAGGGAAATAGGACATCAGTAACATAAGTAGCAATCTGCTTCCTTAAGTGACTGATATTTCATTAGGGGTTACAAGTGCGAGTTCGGGGATGTCTCGGCTGCATACGTCCCCTATCATTGTTTTATGTTAACAGTTGTACTGTTACTGTTTCGTTGATCGATGTGGCATCTCGAGTTGCTTAAGTGCCTGTTTTTCTGTGCCCTTTTCATATAACTAACTGTAAAAAAAGTAAAATTCTCGTGTAGTGGAAAAGGTAATCAAGCATTGCGTCGCATGGCTCTTTTTAGTCATCGGAAACATCTCCAATGAGAGGGTGGATGAATGCATGCATATCTGAGTCCATATCCCCAAACCTTCATGCTAGTAATTATGAGGTGTAAGATCTTTTTTTTAAAGTCGTGTGTTCCTCTTCTAAAATAATTGTAATTTTGGGGGTCGGGGTTCCAGTAAATATTTCCATTGCATCCACAGGTAATATCCGACCATGCTATGGCTTGACTTCTATGAGCGTTTCTTAGTCACGTTCGGTCGTAACTTAGTCACGCGTGATTACAACCAATAGGGGTGGATGCTTTGTATCTGTAAGTATCCAGCTTGTTTGTCTTTCTTTTCAGCGGGATACGCGGAGGAGAGGAAGCCCCAGGACGATGTTTTCCTTGAATATTTATCTGAGGGACACAAAGGAGAACAGACGAAACCGAAGAACGCATCGTCACTTGAATCCCTTGCTATTTACAAGAAGCGGACGGAAAATAAATATAGCGGTTTCAGACCGTCAGAATCTTCTGCAATGGATATTTCCGAGTTACAGAACGGGACAGCTTACCCCAGATCAGGCTATGGTAGCGAGCACAGATCTACATACGGGACAAATGACCATAAATCTGTCTACGGGGCAAGTGAGTACAGGTCTACGAACGGGCTAAGCGAATACCAGAAGTCGTCAAACGGAGAGTACGGCAGTGAATTCCCGAAGAGTGCCAAGACTGACGTCACACGGGTGACGGCCAAAACGAGGTACACGGAAAAGTCGGCCAAGTCTGTGAAATCTCTGAAGTCGATTAAATCACACTATGCTTTGGAAAATGAAGATGGTGCGTTTAAACTTCAAAAACAGGACAATGGCAGGGCTGATTTGCAGAGTAATGACATCACAGATGACGCAGCTGGCGAGGCAGACACTGACAGGTCCACGCAGTTCCCGACCAGACCGACCCCGCCACAGTTCAGAGCACGAGCGCCGGAGCCCGCGTCACAAATGCCCTATCTGTCATCCTTGGAAAAATACAGTAAAAACGCGAACAGAAAGGAAATGCAGATAAAGCCGAGGCGATACGAAAGCGTGTCGGATCGACAGAACGGGCCACCTGTGAAAGAAACGGAAATAGTAGATGCCCTGGGGCGGATTGCCTCGGGCAGCAACCCGGACAGAGTGCCCGTGTGGGCGACGCGCCAGCGGAAGAAAAATCCGCTGGCATCCAGAGCGGAGGGCGAGCCGGATCCGGACGTGCCGACGCCGCCATGGAGGAAGCAGAGGATGAGCTGGGCACCGGAAATAGAGACGATTGTCTCGAAGGGCGACACGCCGAGCCTGTACCACCCGTCGCTGGACAAGGCGCGGGGGCTACCTAAGGGCAGGGTGGGCCATAGTGACGGCTTCCTGGAAAGCCATAGAGCAAGCCCTGTCAAGAACACGGAAATGCCCCGGATGTCCATGATGATGTCACTGAATCAGGGCAAGGGTAAGCTGACCAGTGACAGCTCGTGGAAAATATACCAACAGCTCAAAGTGGGCAAGCAGTAACTGTTATTCGCGTATCCCTAACCTCTGTTTATTAACACAGTGCCAGCGCACAATGTGGGTTATTATGTGCCTATTTAACGGGCTTATGTATCATTGAATTGTGTTAATCTTACAAACAGTGTGTTTGCTCCCAGTAGAGCTTTGTTCTTCCTTTTTGCGTTAGCTGATTCTGGGCTCAAAAAACGAATCAAAACTAATCACAAAGTGCAAAGTTGGAAATTGTATAAGTGAAATCGAAACAACAAAAACCTTATATGGCCTAAGATTTAGTACACTGTTGAAATTAATGCTGATCTGAACGTTCTGATTGGTTAGAATGAATGCGCCTCTGCGCATAGATTTTTTTGAGATACTTACGGCCAGCTGTTTTGCTTGCAGTATACCGGAAGTCTGGAAAGGTGTGGCGACCATGTTGGAAATAGCAATAATCTGGAATCATTTTATTTGTTTCAAAGCTTTTTGGTGGGTAAATCGGTTGCTGTGTGGAGGTTTCTGTGCCCCGCTTGCTCATTTGTGACGTACAGTTCTCAAGTTCTGATTATACATAGGCAGCACTTTATATTTTTTATCCTTTACTTTTTTGACACATATGCACGTTTTAGTTTTTTTATTGATTTTTTTTTTTTTTTTTTTGGGGGGGGGAGGGGGGGCATTCGCCATTTTCGCCTGTTTATATCCTCCCCCCGACGGTTTGTTTGTCTGCGGTCTTTTGTTGGTTGGTTTGTTTTCACAGACATATTGAAATGACCATTGTATATACTTGAACTGTACAGGAGAGACTTGAGTGTCCTTTTAACAACCTTTGAAGAGCAATTTTGAAGTGAGTTGCTTCCTTTATAGAGCAGCCAATTTTTCGGGCTGCTCTAGTGCAATAGGAGAGCTTATCCGTTGTCTGTACGCATGTGCGTGTTGCTCATGTGCAGCGTTGGACATTTTGTGAAAAAGTAATAACAACTTAAACGTTTAGCATTGGGACCCAGGAGTTTTCTTCATATACGTTCTCAAAAACCACGAAGCCCGCCTTTTGAAATTTTACATAGTGAAATATTTATTGCAGATATATAACAAAGAATTAAGTTTGTTTGTTTTTTAAATCGACCAGAAATTGACTTGTCGACACTTTGTCAAACACAGAAAAAAATTTACACGTTCGGCATCGAAACATAGGATTTTGTTATGGAGAAAAAAATGGCCATATGCAGCTACGTTGAAAGCGTAGGGAACGTGGCTGTACGCCGCAAGAGATCAGGAGCGGCAGGGGAGACATAGGTCTGTTCTTTTTTGGTGCAATCAACAACTAGATGTTGTCAGAGAGCAGCAGGATCCACCGTGATACTCATTGTCACGATAAATTAATAACTGTGAAAGAATAATAGCTCTTACATAATTCCTTAATGGGGAAGTGGACTCCACAAGGTACCCTCGAAAGCGTCAATTTAGGCAATTTTCAGAGGGCTGTAATTTTGACAATTTTTGATCGATAAAACTGAAAACTTGACGTTGCACATATACATAAACTAAAGATTGCATATATAAAGAAATAATAGCTCTTACATAATTCCTTAATAGGGAAGTGGACTCCACAAGGTACCCTCGAAAGCGTCAATTTAGGCAATTTTCAGAGGGCTGTAATTTTGACAATTTTTGATCGATCAAACTGAAAACTTGACGTTGCACATATACATACACTAAAGATTGCATATATGAAGAAATAATAGCTCTTACATAATTCCTTAATAGGGAAGTGGACTCCACAAGGTACCCTCGAAAGCGTCAATTTAGGCAATTTTCAGAGGGCTGTAATTTTGACAATTTTTGATCGATCAAACTGAAAACTTGACGTTGCACATATACACACACTAAAGATTGCATATATGAAGAAATAATAGCTCTTACATGATTCCTTAATAGGGAAGTGGACTCCACAAGGTACCCTCGAAAGCGTCAATTTAGGCAATTTTCAGAGGGCTGTAATTTTGACAATTTTTGATCGATCAAACTGAAACCGTGACGTTGCACATATACATACACTATAGATTACATATATGAAAGAATGATAGCTCTTACATGATTCCTTAATAGAGAAGTGGATTTCACAAGGTACCTACAATCAAGTGGGACGGACAGACGGACCAAGATCAAACCTAAATCCCTCCGTTTCACGGGGGATAATATGTACAAATTTAAACGTGTCGTAACGGGTTGGGGATTTAAAGGTATAGCACAGCCTGGTATGCTGACCTGACCATTCTGCCTTCAATAAAAAGTCCAGATATCGGGGAGGGGAGACATATCTTACTACATTGATTTGACCATTCTCTTTTTATTTTTTATTTTTATTTTTTTGCACATCTGTTAAAAAAGTGTAGGAAAGGCGAAATTTAAAGTATTTCTTATTTTTAATGAATAGTTTTGCGGATATGAAACGCCGCGTTTTAAGTTTGATGCCACTATTGTCGAGATGGTGTTCTGTGGGAATATTACATTTTTTTGGCGATTGGACAAAAAATGACGAAATGGCTGAACTTTACATTAGATACGCTACTAAACCAGCACTACTGTGGCCAAATGATAGTTCAACTGGCCACAATGTCTCTGGACTGGCTTATTAGTGTTAAAAAATATTTAATCACTCAGTATGTGGGGTATTGCGGGAATAATTACGCAATACTCTTCGAACCGTAAGGATGACCCCCCCCCCCCCCCCCCACCGCAGTATATTGGCGTTCCAGTTACAATTGGGATCAGTTGCTCTCTTCGTTTTGTGTGTCTGAATTGGAGCCTGGTCATGCATACCGGAAATTTTCTCTCATGTATGTAATGGACTCGGTGTAATCTGTCTTCATCCATGTTTCTGCCTTTCAGGTCGTGGTCAAATATACAATATACTATATTGTCCGTATGAATTAAAAGTCAGATATGTTTTGTGTTTCAGTGCTTCATGACCCCATACACCAGTAAACCTCCGGTCTTGGATAACCCGAATTCTTGTTATTTCAAGTTACTGCCGTTTGATTTGACACTTCATTTGATGGGAGGAAAATTAAGACATAATATATTTTTTAGTAAATTAGTGAAATACGAAATGAATACACATACTCCAATCTTCCTTTCATCTATCTGTCAGCATGAACGATGCTTGTGGTATACTTTCAGCAAATATGAAGACCATATAGATTATTCTGTTGTGCCCTGTTCAGCTGTGGCATTGTTCCCGGACGGTCTTGTATTTTTGTAGTGCAACAGGTGCGTCGCATGGTGGGGAAGGGGGGAGTAGGGTTGTAGAAGTAGTAGTGCAACGCCAAAACGGCGTCAAAATAAATGAGAATGGTCTGTTCGGGATATGGGTGTGCACTTGACAGTAAGTAACGGACTGAGACAGCTCAGCGGACCTGCCTGGAAGCGATCTGCGGGTCATGAATGGCAGGTCAAGGATCACAGGGGAGTTTGGTTGATGGAGGAAGAGGGTGGGTGGGGGGGGGGCTTTCTTCGTGCGAGTTAACCAAAATATCATAGTGTTTGGTTGGGGGTAGTTCGTTTTTCACACCCATTGACTTCGCACCTATTCACACAGTAGTTTCTAAATGGAATAAATAAAAAAGACTTAAAGCTTTAATTTTATTAAAATAAATGCACTGAGTTTTATGTACAATAACTTCATATTATCTAATGGTGGAAGATCAAATAAATGGATTTCAAACATGACTGATTTTAATTTTTGTTTTGCTCATGGTGAATCTTTCTTTTTTTTAGTGACTTTTTAATGACAGGCCAGAGAAAAGAAAACTTCTCAAAAGCATAAAGCATATTGTGAAGTTCTAAAATTTGAAGCTTTTTGGGGTTTTGGCACAACATTTTTATTTTATTTTTTTTTATTTGGATTTTTTTTCGTAAAGTCTATAGAGAGGAGTCATAAAATAATCCACATTCCGTGTTGACGTCGCCGCTAATATCGGTACAGAAATCTCTTCACATCCTGAAAGAAGAGAAAGTCAAACGAAACGCTTTTTCTTTTTTCTTTTTTTTTTTTTTAATAGGCGCGGAATTTTTTGAATGCGGGCGAGGAGGGCAAAATGGTCCTGAGTATATTAGAAATGGTCTCTTAGAAGACGAAACCTTGTAAAAATAATAATGTAACAGTATTATTCTGTGAAGTGTTTGGATGCTGATAAAATTCCCCAAAAGTCTTATTTTACGTGAGCAGTTTCAAATATGGCTATGCCCGACTGTTATAAACTACAGCAATTTTTTTTTTTAAATCATGATTTTGATGCATAAAACCTACAATCCGGTCCCATTTTGGTCCTCGCTCAAGCCAACTAATTGAACCTTCCATGAAATCGAGTGGAGAAATGATTAATATATAAACCAATGTGATAATTTAATTTCATATGATCGTATTAATTGACCTCCTGCACCACCCCGCTAGTTTGAATCATTATGGAACGAATGAAACGTAATTACCTTTCGAATAAACTATATACAAACAAAAATCGCATTCGCATACTGAGCATTATGTCTGATATTTTTTTCAACTTAGCGCGGAAGTTGTAGCTCAGTAGTGGAGCTCCAGACTGATAATCCCATTGTCGTGGATTCGAAGCCGATCCACGGTCGATGGTGAGGGATGTAGTGTACCCCACCCCACCCACATCCCCATCTCATCAGCGGCTTACGAAACAGCAGTGGGTTAGCTCTTCCGATTCCGAAACTAAGAATTATCGCCCATTGCTACTGAATTTTGAATTTTCCTTTTAAAAAACTTTGTGCTGCTGGAGGCAAGAAACATTTAAATTTTAACAGCATATCGTAATTGGTTAAATTACACATTGGTCTATTGGATGCAGAAGATTGCCACCCGCCCAATCCCCCCCCCCCCCCTCCCCCTCGTGCCAACTCCCACCCGTGCCAATTCCCGTCCGTTTTAAAATGTAAATTTCCACGAAATTGTTACAGCTTTGAATTTTCGATTAAAGTCGTGTGAACTTGCATTTGATGTAATATGCTTCTTTTGAGGCACAGTGATCACTCATGTACTTCACGCTGTTGAGTTTTATCCGTATTATACCGGGTCCATTTCAATTACTATCACGCGTCAAATCCCCGATATCTGAATTGGGACGGGTGGTAATTGGCTCGGGTGGGAGTTGGCACGGGTGGGAATTGGTCGGGTGGCAATTTGTCGGTTGGGAGTTGTCCTGGACTCCATAAGAAGAATGTCATGATGGATTGCGTGGTTTCCAGTTTGCAAATAAACGTGGAATAACTGGACAAACGCTGTTGTCACATTAAAAGAACACATTTTCAGTTTTGCCAATTTCGATATGCTGTTCGGTTTCATGCGTCTCTGGTTGTATATTCCCCAAATTGGTCAATATTGAGTATCCTGCCCAGTGTGACCAATTTTCGAAAGTTCCACATATACCAGTTGCTAACTATTGGAATATTCACGCAGATATTAATTAGCCAATGCAGACAGTCACCCGCGTCCTCTTTGTTAAAATACATCCGCAATATGCTAAAACATCTCAAACACTTCGAAATAAATAGGTGAAATTCCATGTTGAAAAATTGAAGAGACAGATGCACAATGTTTTAAAAACCAACAAGGCGGTAACTTACATTTATATGATAAAGCGGTTTGTCCTTTTCACACCAGAATATACTCCCCACATATTCTATTTTTGCATATTCTTCATGATATCCCTTGCAGCAGGTAGCAGAGCATAACTCAACCGTGTTGATTCTCTTTGGGCCTCCCATACAGCAATTAAACTACAGAAGAAGCAGACAATACAAACATAGCGCTCGATGGTCTTCTGGTGTATTTGGGTGGAGTAAAGTTCTTTAAACCTTGAGTGAGCGTTTTCGAGGGGTAGCGTGTGCCATTGTTGGCATTTCAACGGTAAAACTTAAGTTTTCGTCACCCCACTTGCGAAAATATTCAATAATAAATTTCAAGAAATACGAGAGGGATTGGACATGAAAATGGTCAGCCGCACAGGTGAAAGAAAAAATGTTTTACAAAAAGTTGGTTGAATTAGATCTTCACAGGACAGTTTTATTTATAATCTTTCATTGGCTACTCACAACCTTTTAACAGATCAGTTATCTATCTAAAACAAAGAAAGAGACTTTCATATGTGGTTATTTTACTTCAAACACATATTTATATTTTGAACTCGGGACAACGCAAGTATTTCTGTACATTCCGGGTCAATGATTGTCAGATTAAATTTGATGTCGAGAACTGTCGAATGAATTTTCCCACAATTTTAAAGTTTTTCTTCAAAAGATTTATATGCCCGCCCATCAATACAAAAGCTAAATTAAAAAAAATATCCCCAACAAAACGTTACCCACCTTTGATTTATAATCCATCGTTGACTCAGACAGGTGCACAGATTAGTTTTCATTTTAAATGCTAAATTCCATTTTTTATAAAGGACAAAGCAGAAATAAGAAGAAAAGATAAAACATGTTTGTGTCTAAAGAACACTATTGAAAACTTTCTAAAGACCTATGACTTAAAAAATCTCATTATTACAAGAACACGACATTTCGAATGAATCTCAGCTTGACTCCAGACAATTTACTTTTAAGTTCAGAGAAGTTTTTTTTACCTGCGGCTGACTTTTCAACCCCCTCCCTCCTCATGTTTCGATATCATTATGCTTGAAATTTATTTTGCTTCATTGTTTAACAACTCGTGATATGCTTGATTTTTAAGTTTGAAAATAACACCTGGATACATATTTTTCTTAAATTATGATGAGTAAAAATGTAATTATTTTATTTTTATATGTATCTGGAAGTCATCCACACAGTTTTACATTGATTTATAGTTTGTTTATTTATTTTGAAATCATCCAGACAGTTTTACATTGATTTTTAGTTTATTTATTTATTTGGAAGTCATCCACAAAGTTTTACATTGATTTTTAGTTTATTTATTTATTGGAAGTCATACAGATAGTTTTATATGGATTTTTAGTTGATTACCTGGTCATCCGAGCGCACTATCCACAATGTGATAACCATTACAATGACCATAGCAGGTAGGCGTGCGTATCCATTCATACTGTAGCGGCAAATGCCACAGAATCCTTGCAGCCTTGTGCATTAACGTTAACGAATGACAGCTCGACAACAAGTGATGCCAGCTTCCCTATATCTATCCCTCTTTGACTGCATCCATGGATGACTCTCTCACTATATTTGTTGACGCCACATTGGAGAGGAATAGAAAGAGAGAGGCGGAGTGGGTTGGATCATCCAATTAATTCTGCACGATCTTCAACAAAGGTCGCCTGTAATATATATTCCATATCTGTCAATACCCCGCACTATGGGAAGATTATTTTATTCTACAACTCATGATGTAAAATTGTGGGCGGTTTTATCCGAAATCAGATCATTAACATTTGACAAGTCTTTGACTAGGTCAAGGATTATATGAATTTATTCGGAGAGCCGTTGGGCTATTTTTTTCTTAACAGTCAAATTCATTTTCTTGTCTCAGCTTTTTCTCTGACACTACAGGCCCTAGGACCACAAAACTTTGTACTTATGTAGAACTTCATCTGAGGGTGCATACCGCCTTTTTCCGTCTATGATTTCGTCTTCATGCTTAAAACGCCATGCAAACACAGCTGATTTTAGAAGACACGAGAACCGATTTCGCAAACTATAAGCGAAATGAACACTTGGCAATTGAACAGTTCATTTTCATTACCAATATTTAGGATCTTCTTTAAAAGCTGAAAACAGCCTTAATAATGGAAAAAAATATTGATAGTTTTTAGCAATGCCCCCAAAGCCTCCACAGTGTTTACAGCAAGAGGTCTTAAGTGTTATGTAACTACAACAGCGCACAATAAGCTTTTGCTTTGTGCTGACGTTCGCTATACAGGTAGTAAAGGCAGTGGAAATACTCTGTCTTTGCGTATTAATTCCCACTTGGTATTGAAAATACCAAATGGGGATGAATTGCCTCGAATTCTTCACCTATTTTTTTCCTCGCTTTCTTTTTTTTTTCTCTCTCTCTCTCTCTTCTTCCGCCGAATCGGTTTCCAGACATCTCCTCCAAGACTGCTGAAGCTAGACCAACCAAAACTTGGCACATGAATAGAGGGTCATCTGAAGTGGTGCACCTGATAAATTTTTTTGACCTTGACCTTACTGGTCAAGGTCAAATCGCGAAAAAGGTCAAACGGTTTTCAGACAATTACTGCAAGGCCGTTGAAGCTAGAAAAGCCAAACTTGGCACATATATACAGGATGATGTGATCTAAGGCACCCGTTAAAAATTTTTGACCTTGACCTTGATGGTCAAGGCCAAATCACAAAAAACCTTATTTAAGAAAAGCAATGATTTATCTCGAAAACGGTAAGCTATTTTGACCCCATTTTCGACCTCCACCCCCTATACGACGATACGTAAGGTATAACTTCCGGTGTCCTTGACCTCCAGGTAACTTTCGAGCCCCAAACCGGAAGTTGGCCTTTATTTCGAAAACAGTGAGAGATAGAGCAATCGGTTTCCAGACATCTCCTCCAAGACTGCTGAAGCTGGACCAACCAAACTAGGCACATGTATGGAGGGTCATCTGAAGTGGTGCACCTGATAAAAATTTTTGACCTTGACCTTACGGGTCTACTTGGTAGTATTCAGGAGGATATTCTATATTCAGACATATGAAAATTGTTAAAAACAACAAAATAATCTACCTTACGTTTTAAGTTATCATTCCAAGTGGGGTCTAATTCGCTGTGCGAATTTCGGTCTAGTTTGACCTTGAAAACAAACACAATAATGAAAACAAAATATTGATTGAACTCGTTTAGATCAAGTTCTATATTATTCCAAAGTTTGCTGCCAATCGGACCAGTAGTTTCTGACGAGTTGTGATGACAAAATGACTGGCAAAATCACGTGCGACTGTAAAGAAAAAAAAGCGATGAAAATCTCACGGGTGCCCTAATACCAAAGCATATAACTCTTCGCAAGAATTCGTCTTGCCAAGTGTTAATAAATACATCGCATTTAAAAGCAAAGTAACGGTTAAGGAAAAAAGCACAGCTTATGGGCATTACGCGAGCTCTGCCTGCGTCGGGAAAAAGTGCTACTCCGTTCAATCAATAAAGCCGTTGAACCAACATAACCAAGCAGATGTACACGGTTTATAAACGGAATTCAAGCTGTGAAGTTTGCTAATATATCAATGGCATGGCAATTTCATTAGAAAAAACTTGTTCCAAAGAAAACAATTGACATACTGATAAGTCGAAAATATTAACATTATTTGAGAACGGGGAGGTGGCGTCCAGGTGGTTTCCGCCTGAGGGCAGAGGGGGGAGCTTTAGAGTCATTGAGGAGCGCATGCCAAAACAAGTTTTGCTTTTTAACTTTTAATGTTTGTCAAGTGTTGAAGATTTTGCTTGCGAAAGGCGGTTCTAGTTTTTTTCTTTACAGTCGGCCGTTATTTTGTCATCACAACTCGTCAGAAACTACTGGTCTGATTGACACCAAGCTTTCGCAGTATATATAACTTGACGTGAACTAGTTCTATCAGTATTTTGTATTTATTATTAACACTTGACAAGCCTTTGGCTTGCAAGGGTTATATGAATTTGTGCGAGCAAAATTCGTCCTTTTTTTCTTCTTAACACTTTTTCCGATTTTTTGTGTCTTCTTCTTCCCTGACACAATGGGCCCTACGACCATGAAACTTGGGACTTACGAAGAGCTTGATCTGAACATGTGCATGTCACTTTTTATTTTCGTCTCATTTCGTGACATGCACATGTTCAGATCAAGCTCTTCATAGGTCCCAAGTTTCATGGTCGTAGGGCCCATAGTGTCAGAGAAGAAGAAAACACAAAAAAATCGGAAAAAGTGTCAAGAAGAAAAAAAAAGGACGAAATTTGCTCGCACAAATTCATATAACCCTTGCAAGCCAAAGGCTTGTCAAGTGATAATGATACTATGTATTCAGTTCATTAGTCGCTTTATTGCTCGAATTTTTAGACCCACAATTTAGTGACCCGACTGGAGGGATGAGAAACAAGGATGTTTTGCCTCGCCTAAGCATTGAAGTCTCCCAGTACACAGTTCATTGATACTGAACAAAGTACACGCAGGTGTAACATGAAAGATACACATAAAAACTGTTTTATGTGCAAATATGTCTGCTAAATCACTGAAGTTCTACAATGCGTGGTTTTGTCCGTTTGCCCAAAGGCTATGGATTGCCCTTCTTCAGAAAGGTGATTTCATTTATTTATTTATTTTGGAAGGCGATGTGTTATAATGAAATATAAATATGATAGCTTAAAATAATGCAAGTAACAATCATTGATTTGCTGCCGTAGTCTGCGTTAGGTTGAAATAGATAAGTGTGGTTTATATTATACCTTGTCAAGGCCAAATAGAAACTTTCAGGTAAAGGTGTTCCCATTCGTGAAAGCAGTTTATTGCTTGTCAACAAGATTTACCTTGCTATTCGACAGTGACACTGGGTCGATCTATGGCAACAACCCATCTATGGGTAATAACACCCCCTCCACAAGGGGGTCATTCACGTACTAACTGGTTACCTTGCGAGTACGTGACTTTTCAAAACAACCCCTAAACGCGGCAGTGCTAATTCCGAAACAACCTGTTTTTGCCGGAATACTTTTAAAAGAAATTGGCACTCTGTGCTGACCGCGACTGGCCTCAAAATTACCCTCTTTCTCCGCATTTTTTTTGACACTTATGATAGCATTTCATACCAAGTGGCCCCGGGGGCTCCCCTCTCGCAAAGCCTCTGACCATTTTTGACAGCATATTAAACGCAGCGTCCCCTTCCCCACTCCCCCATCCGGTTCTTACCAAAACAATACCAATGTGATGTATTGAATTTGAACTATCCATGTTTCCCCTTAAGGCCTTAATTGCCCACCCCTTGCAAGCAGTTGATTAAAAATCGAGGGGAGGGGGAGGGGGAGACTAGACTGGGGAAGGTATAAAAAAGAAAGAGAAAGAAAAAACAAGAAAAAAAGAAAGACTCCTTACCTTGAAGAAAATTTCTGAATGCCATTCACCGCGCATTAGTTGACCACAGATTAATTTCTTTAAACACTAGTTTTTTATGGCACTAGGAGACACGGGGAAATCTGGAATTATTATATCTCCCAGACCAAGGGGGACATATAGTGTTTGTACGTTCTGTGTGTGTGTATGTATGTATGTGTTTATGTGTGTCTGTCAGTCTGCTGTGAACAAAATGTGTGCAAGATATATCAAGAACAAAAAATCACATCGACTTCAAAATTGATCTTAAATTCCTTCCTTAGATTGGACAGTTTTTTCAACTATGGACGCATGTTGCACTATAAGGGCATGCGTATGACGTCATTACGTAAATATTTTGTGTGCGAAATTTCTCAGCCACTGAACATCGGAGAATGTTTAAACTTGACGGAATTGTTGCTTGGTAGGTAAAACGAACGAGTGCAGCGTATGACATTATCACGCAAAATATGTATACTTTTTGAACAAGATCTTGTGTGCAAAATATCTCGATAATGGAAAATCGTATCGAATTTTATATGGGTAATCCTTGGGTCAGTGTCAACTTTTGCTAGATGTGACGGAATTAAGAAAAACGTTTGACGTTATTAAGCTGAAGTCTTGTATGTAAGATTTCTTCAGCCGCTGAACATCGGAGAAAGTTGAAACTGGGTGGGTTTTTCTTGTTAGCTCCGAAAGATTCTGTGAAATTTTGTCGGGAGTAGAACGAACGAAAACGGCACTTGACGTCATCACGTAAAATATGCATAGAATTTGAACAAGATCGGACGGTTGATTCAACTTTTGACGCGTGTAGTGAAATTAAGAAAGGCACGATTTTTGCAAAACATTAAACTCGAATAGAAAATTAAGATGGGTGTGTGACGTCACCGCCAACCCCCCCCCCCCCCCCCCCGTCGCACATGCCAACAGCCACATTGTGCACTATTTGAATGATGCATGCGCTAAATACGCTGATCAGTGACAGGCTTGTGTTGGTTTTATAAGAACGATGCATGGATGCAAAATCCTGTGTTCTCATTTTAAATACTCTGAATTTCATATAAATTATCAGGTTTAGTTACGTACAATTCTTGGTGAGGGTCGGGGTTTGGGTGGGGGGAAGGAATGCCATTTCATATAGAATGTGGCAAAGCTATTTTTCAGATACGTTTCGAATGAACAAAAATATTCTTAGAACGGTTCCAGAATCTGAAAAAGTTACTTTAATTACACTTGGGAATTTGTCAAAATCCCCTAATGTATTGAATTTGTACGAAAATTTAAGCCGCAGTTGTGGCATTTTTTCGTTTTTTTTTTTTTTTAGTTTGTCCGTGGAACTAGTCAGAGGCCGTTAGGGCTAGAAAGATGAAGTTTTGATATGATAAACTTCAGTAAGTCCAGTTGATCCTCCTGTATTTTTTTAAATTCGCCTTAATTTTTCAATTAAAAAAAATGACAAAACAAATTTGCGAAACAGTCGGCAAGAAGCTGAGAGCAGTAGTTTAAACTGGCATGATATCAGCCTCGGTGCATTGATCGCCCAACTCTCAATGAAGGCTATTGCAGCAGGCGGGTGCAGGTTTAAGTTGGCTGCTGCGATTTGGTTTTTCCCAATTGCCAAAGAGTGATGAAATTTGGCTCACTGATAGAGGGTGATTAGACACCGTAAAATCTGCATTTTTTAAACCATGACCTCACAGAACGATTGACATCCTCGGCCATGGTCAAAGTAAAAAACCGAAGTTAACCATTATCTCGAAAACGGTTAGAGCTAGAGCGATTCTGAGCTTATTTTCGACCCTTTGGGCCTAAACGACGATATGTAAGAGGTTAAGAGTTCAGAATCGTATTTACTTGTGAGCCCCTAGTGTAATTTACCCGACTCTGTACCGAAAACGGTCTAGTTAGGTGCTACTTTTACTTCATTCTGCATCGAATCGCAACAAAAGCAGAAATACGGCTCACTTTGGGGGGCATGGCATTGGCTTTAGCGATTAGCTATTTTCTCCAGTTTGATTAATGGAAAATCAGGTTTGTTTCAAAGTCACCTTATCCAACAATTTCTTTAAAGTTTGTTTGAAATTTTGAAAGAAGATGTTCAAGGTCTTGATATTTCGTACAAGTTTTCATGCAATTGGCATAGTGAAATAACTTTTAACAAAGTCTTGCGATTAATGATAGATTTTTATGATTTTATGATAGCAATGTGGGGTTTCCAAGTGTAAATTTAGCTACTCGGTTATGAAGTCGGTCTAGCTTTTTTCTTGGTGTATTACAGTTCCTCGTACATCAATAACAAATTCAAAGGTCTCTAGAGCACTCGGTTAGCTCATAGAATGCTTGGCGACTTAAATTTTCGATGACTCTCTGTTGAATCGGTTTTGAACGAGTGTAAAATAGGTTTACTTCTTAACTTCGTCAAAACGATGTTTTGCTTTTAATCAATATGATTGAAAATTATTCCGGTTGTGTTTGTCATATATTTCGTTACGTGTTAGCACAGGTGGTCTTCGGCCATATGGACTAAGACCGTCATGTATCCTCTGTCGTCCGCCCGTCTGTAAATGTTGAATAAATGCTTTTTCTTAAAACAGGTTTCAGTTGATCGCAATAAAGTTTTGTGGATCGACTGCACAATCAGGCCTGTGTGTGTGTGTTGGAGGGGGAAGGGGGAGTCATCTTTTTTTTATATCAGCATATTTGCCAGTCTGGCAGATCCAAAACCTCTTTTGCTAAAAAGCTGTCTCTTTCTACTAATTAATGAAATTTCGCAGCAGGGTAGTGAAGATCAGGGGTAAAGAATATCGATCGATTTCTTTGGAATCATTTCCCCTCACGTGGTTTGTTGGCATTAATTCAACAAAATGTTTTAAATCGAATAACTACATTTCATTATAGTGATTTTGTTCTCCCAACTGTAAAATTTGGCTGCGGAAGTGAAATCGGTCCAGTTTATTTATTTATTATGAAGAATAAAAAAAACTATACTATGCTAACTGATTATATGAAGTTACAGGTTCGAAAAGATGTAGATGACACAGTGAAATTCATATCCGTACAACAAAACACCCGAGTGGCTCGCGATCAATCCTAGAGGTTTAGTTCCAGTTCTTGTGCACAACGATCACCATATTTACGACTCTCCAATATGCATGGGGTATATCGAGGACTATTGGCCAGATTCAGACGTTCGACTGCTACCCACAGACCCGTTCAAGAAAGCCCAGGCTAGAATGCTCTCCGACCACATCAGCAAGAAGATTGTGCCTCATTTTTACGCCTGCCTTCAGAAGGAAAATGTACAAGAAAGGGAAAAAGAAAAAGAGCGTATTCTGAAAGGTTTGGTTACGCTCATGAACGAGGCGAATCCGGATGGGCCGTTCCTAATGGGCCAGCAATTCGGCTTTGTCGATATAATGCTTGCCCCTTTTGCCCATCGCTTCGACATTGTCCTTCGTCATTACCGTGGATTTGTTATACCAGGAGAAAATGAAAGCGAAACCAAATACACGGGAGAACACGCTAATCAGTTCCAGAAATACCACCAGTGGTACGCAGCAGTTAAGGGCGTCGATAGCTACAAGGACACGCTGCAGCCTTCAGATAGACTAATAGCGTCTTACCAGCGATATGCAGACGACGTAGCGAAATCAGAAGTGGCTGACGCAATCAGATCCGGAACCTCCCTCCCCTAAGTCAAAGGGCTACAGATAAATGTTTTTTTCTTTCAATTTGCAGCAAAATATACCATGTTGTATCGAAATTCGGCAGCCCTGTTTAGTTTTATCCTTATTCATCATCTTCGAGTGTTGCCCATTTGGTCTATAAACGTGTAGAGGACACGCTGCTCTAGTATTGTTTATATCCGTCAACGCCTGTGAAAATTTGAGAAACTGTCACACAACTGAATCCAAGCAAAAACTGTGCTTGCAAAATTTATGTAAATATACAAGAATTCAGCCCATTTGCAAGTGTGGTTTCATTTTCATTTCAGGATTTCTTGTATATTTCTAATCTGTTATATATTAAACGATTTTGCACTGTCCTGCCACATTTCCCGTCCATCAGTTGCGTTGCCATGCTTTCACATAATTCACTTTTATTCATGAGGACAGCTACAATTTGTGTTTCTGTGATATGCATAAACACTTACAATGACCAGTGCGCGCGCACAATTTTTGGATTCTCCCTTTGGCTGCCTGCCCATTGTAATTTCAATTTTTTATAAGCCCAACTGAGGTAATAGCCCGCTTAGGTAGGCTAGAGGTGTGGGTGTTGTCTGTTCGTCCGTCGCCTGGTGCTCCCACCCTGATAATCTTATCACATTGAGTAGGTGTCCGTTATTAGGCCCCAACCCTTCGGATTGGGGCCTATAGGTTTGGGATGTCCGTCTGTCCATCTGTCCGTCATCGCTTTATACCGCTAGGAATTTGGAGGGCGGTTGGGGCCTGCTTGTGTTTCACAAATACTTACTTGTTTTTTTCTTGACCTTGACCTCATTTCACAGTTACAATGGCCGCCAGCTCGGATTTTTACTCGAAATGAACTGTTACCACGATGGCACTACTTGGCCAATAATTACACAATTTTAACTAAGGCTTAATAAGTACAAACGATTGGTTTGACTTTTTATCGATCACTAAATTCAAAATGACCATCAATCGCGATAAATAAAACCAACGTGACCAATTGTCACCACATTTCAGTTCTGGTTCCACCATTACAAAAACACGCTCTCTATTGATATTATAACCGATAAATAAATCAAAATGACTTGCGAGCCACAATCTTGAATTTCCCCCACAATTTATGTGAAGCATGAAAACTTGTAAACAACTTTACGAAGATACATGTTCTTCTTGACTGGTTTTCATTTATATAGAGAGAATCGATATGGTAAATTTACACCTTCCATTGCAGGGACTATGCAGTAAACTTTGAGATGCCGCATAGATATCGATAATCCAATATCTAATCAACTTTGCATATCGCTGCAAACGTTGTAGAAACATCTGAAAAGCGAAGATGCATATACCTCGAGACTATAACAATCTAGAATCGTCATCTTGAAAGCAAGAACTATAGTGTAGCCATCCTCTTTCAAAGTACCCCCACTCTTGGGTCATTCTGTACCTCAGGATATCTGTGAAGTCGATTCCCATGAATATTTTTCTAAAGTATATTGGGGAAAAACCCTTCGCGCTCCTGAAATCCTCGTAGTTTAAGTCTTTGTTTCGGTCTGTTTACAAAGTCACATGCCATGACTACCATTTCCGGTGAAACATAACATGAGGAGATTCCTTTTTTCAGTTGTGCCTCTGACGTATGTTCGACATTGATGTTTCGACGTCTATCCAACGTTAGTTTTTAGACGCCTCTTCAACATTGATTAGACGCACCTAAGACATTGATTAGACGTCAAAAGTTGCGTTTTGGCTTCAATCAGAAGCAACGCCAAAAAAAAAAAATAACCTTGCTTACCCAACGTTGTATCAAAGACTGGTCAGACGTTAATCTGTAGTCGGGATCAGTCACAACCAAAGCACATCCAGAGTTAATGTTGTGGTTTGGTGGGATCGACGTTGCATGTGAAGTCGACGTTAAGTCGACCTTGGAATTTTGACTGGGTAAATCTAGGGCCCCCTTTAATTGATTAAATATAGAGAAAGTTCTTCGACACTGTTAATTATTTGCTCATTTCCACAAATTTATTTGGTATGAAAAAGCAAACTGTTTTGATACAATATCAGTGCAACATGAAATCCAGTCTCGGTGAAAAATAACTGTGAAACCCTATGTGAAACAGCTGTAGAAAAGACTTCGGTCTCTTACACACGCACACACACACGCGCACACACACACAAACACACACACATACACACACGCGCGCGCGCATATATATACAATATACAATATCCCGAAAATTCTTATTTCGACTTAAGTATCTTAAATAAGGTGCAAGGTGAAAGTACATACCTATACTTCGAGACAGTTATCATATGTTTCAAGCTCTAGTGAATAAAAGTAAATAGAAGGTAAACTCAAAAGACATTGAATCTTTTGAGATAGCCTTCTACAAGGTGAAAAAAGAGGCTTGAAACTCTTAATTTGATGGTCACTTCTATTTAACGGTGTGTCTGTGTGTAAAATGCTGTGTCATTGATTGCGATAGTGGTCCCCAAAAGCACTTTGTCGTGACATTGTGAGCGTGGTGTTCTCACTGAAAGGACTGTAGTATACAAAATATCCAGGTAGAATTTCTGCAACATGTCAGAGAAGTCGCTAAAGTTCTACTGTGCCTGGTTCTGCCCTTTTGCTCAAAGGCTCTGGATTTCACTGCTGCAAAAAGGTGAGTCATTATTTGCACGCGACTTGTGAATGGGAAGAAGTGAACAACCTAAAGCGCAGACTGAAACGTAAACAGGGATTTCATGTTCACCGGCGGCGAGATAAGGGAGGGGTCCACGTACAAATAAATTATTTACCGTGCGTTTTTACCATGATTTTTTAAAACCACCCCTTAACGCGAAGTGCTGATTTTCAAATAACAGCCCTTTTTCAACGAAAAACCGAGCGCATTGTCGAAAAGAACCTCCCCCCTCCCTTTTTATTGTAGGAAACTCGAAGTACTGAATGGAAATCCACCCCCCTCCCCCCAAATTTTTTCACGAAATTAACACTCCACGCGCACCGCGTCTGGTCTCAAAATTACTCCGCGTTTTCTTTCTGTCTTTTTTTTTTATTTTGGTTGGACACCCATGGTCACACGGGTGTAGGAAAGAATGGCAACGGAAAAAATGGCAACGGAAATAATGGCAACGGAAAATATGGCAAGTGGAAATAATGGCAACGAAAAATATGGCAAAGTGAAAAAACGGAAAAAATGGCAAAATAACAAAATAAAAATTTTATCACAATTGTCAAATTTATTCTTAAGTGTTATATCACGAGCATGTTGCTCATTCTAGACAACGCCCCTAATAAATGCATTGCTGTGATAGCACCCGAGCATCCATAGGATTAGCAATACTGTATACATGTATTGTTACGTTGGCACCCGAGCATCCAAAGGATTAACGGTGCCGCACACAGGGATTACGTTTTGTCATTTTGCTTGCACCCCAAATACCCTAACAACAAGTGGCATTAAATGGTTTCGATTGGACTTTCTGTGATCCTGAGTAGTCAAGGGAGGCGATTTCTTTGTTTCGACTGAACTTCATTGAAACCTACAAAATTTGCCATTTTTTTCCTTTTTTTTCACTTTGCCATTTTTTCCGTTGCCATTATTTCCACTTGCCATATTTTCCGTTGCCATTATTTCCGTTGCCATATTTTCCGTTGCCATTTTTCCGTACCCCGGTCACACATGATACTAAGTGTGCACATGCGAGGTTAGTTAACCATAAAGTTTCTAAGGGTGGGTGAAGGGGACTGTATGATCTGAATGTATTAAATTGGAAAAGTAACCTTTTCTCAGGTTGCCCATTTCCCTTATGTTGAATAAAATCTAGTTACAATTGTACCAATTTCGCCGCCTGCGCCGTGCGCCAAAACATGTGAAGTAATTGGTCGTGTCTGAAGAAATACCAAGGAAAACATTCCTTAATGGGGCACTTTAGTGCGTGTATAATATCTGTCTCCAATGCGTAACCCCCCCCCCCCCCAAAAAAAAAAAAAAGAAAGAAACAAGTGGAATGGAAAAACTAATAGGATGCTATATTAATGTCCTACCCTGTCTAGCAGTGACGAAAAACCCCAGGGAGGGATGCAACTATAAGTAAATGTTTGGGTAATAGAAATAAGTCATTTTAAAGAAATTTCAATAGGTGAAACTAGCGGTCGGTCAGAGTCGGAAAATGCACTTTTAGTCCATAAATAGATCCAGAATTCCAAGTCTTTCCATATGAGCTTAACATTCTCTAATTGAGATGTTTTGATCTTCAGGTGTGGAATTTGAATACATTGAGCAAAATCCTTACAACAAAACAGCAGAGTGGCTCGCAATCAGTCCGACCGGAGCAGTGCCAGTTCTCACACATAATGGTCGCACCCTCTACGAGTCGGCAATATGCATGGAATATGTGGAGGATTGCTTTCCCGATGCCGGAGATCACCTCCTTCCCACGGATCCCTACGAGAAAGCCAAGGCAAGGCTGCTTTCGGATCACATCAGCAAGAAGATTGTGCCTCATTTCTACACCGGGCTTAAGAAAAGAACAGAGCAGGAAAGAGGGAAGGAAAACGAGTGTATTTTACAAGGCCTGGTGGCACTTATGAAGAATGCCAATCAGGATGGGCCATTTTTAATGGGCAAGGAATTCGGCTTTGTTGATATCATGCTTGCGCCTTTCGCGTATCGACTCGACACCGTGTCGCGTCATTTCTGTGGCTTCGCGGTGCCGGGAGAAAACGAAAACGAAACCAAATACACTGGAGAGAACGCCAAGTATTTTGAGAAATATCTCCAATGGTATGCCGCAGTGAAAGGGGTGGAGAAATTCAACGAAACGCAACAGGCAGCAGACAAGCTGATAGACGTCTACAGAATGTATGCAGAGGACGCTGCTAAATAGTCTAGCCGAAGGTGTCATTTGAGGGGGGGGGGGGAGTCATTTGGTATCATATGTGTTACCATGCGTTTCCGAAAAAATCGGTAAAAAGTGGGATAAATTTCATTCAGTACTCTGCGTTTCCTACAAAGGGGTGGGGGTATATTTCGAAATTTGATTCCGCGTTGGTTAAAAAGGGATTATTTCAAAATTAGCACTGCCCGTTTAGGATCCGTTACAAAAACTCATGGGAACCACTTGGTACCTGAGTGCCCTCCCCTCCCCCACCCCAGGATGGTGTCAGCAAAACTAGAACTTCTTTTTAAGCTTTGAGCTCAAAATGTTACTACGCAGGGAAGTGTTCGTCCGTTGAGAAATGGTGTGAGTGGGTGAGGGGCAGTTCATAAAGGTGTCAAAGGGACTGGAAGCAAACGTGTTTTAACGTAGCAGCTTTTGTGTGGGTTGAAAGGCTTGGCATTTAATAAACCGTGTTTGGAAACGAGAGATTAAATCTCTTTTCTTAAGAACGCGTACTTCAACAATAAGTACATATCATTGACAATAACTACATGTTACTATAAAAAAACTGTGATATTTCTATTACGTGATGTCAATTACCGATCATAAAACCAACCTTAAAAAAGATATCATTATACGAGGTGTGTTCAACGTTATGAGTTTCCCTACAACAAATGGACGTTTATCATTAATATATTCTCAACGGGATAATAACCGTATTATCTCTTCAGCCAGTTTTTTTTCATACAATTTTGCCTTTGTCCCGCCAAGCCGCTCAAAGAAATATTTTTAACTTTTAATGTTTGTCAAGTGTTGAAGATTTCGCTTGCGAAATGCGGTTCTAGTTCCCAATTGAAAACTTAGTTACACTTGGGAATTTTCTACCCCCGTAGTATATTGATTTCGCACGATTCGGCAGTGTTTCCGTATTCTTTTTTCATCATAACCTTGTCAGGCGAACTTCGCTGAGACGGTTGGGGCCAGTGCAACATAATTTGGCAAAGACGTACTGTAGCATGTCTAGTTGGTCCACCTCAACTTTCTTTTAGAAATTCATCAACATTTTAATGCAAAAATGGACATTGAAATTTTACCACTGAAGCCCATTACAAGGCAGGTGCCCTCTATAATATAGCAAATAGTACAAGAAGGATACTGATCTGTCCACTACCACCTACATTATAAATTGTGATTTAGTTAGGAGAATGATATCCAGTTTTGTTCGCCACGAGAGATAAAATGTTACACGAGGCGAAGTTTACCTGGAAATTCAAAGCGAAGCCGAAAAAGACTTTGTAATTCTTAACGATTCACATTGTAAAGATGTGGGATGTTGAACGAAACCACACATTTTATTGTAAAATAAATGTTTATGGATATTTAGCAAAATTTGACATTTTCTAAATTTTGTATTCACCTAACACATCACTTTCGACTCCATTTGCAACAAAAAAAACGCTGAACGTCCGACCATATAACACTTATTTTTGTTAAGTATGTCAAAGTCAGATTTGTTAAACAACTCTCAACCAATCAGACAGGAGCTTTTTGTTTACAAATTGAACAATAATGTTTATGACGTTATTATAATTTGTTCATTACAGCAAATAGTGTCGTTTTATCTGCGTCAGTTTTGATAAGAATGGCGTCCATGCCAAACCACGACTGGTCACAAGACCATCAGCGAAATGAAAAACCGATCATTTTACCAACACATCATGACGTTTAAATGAGTCGGTTTGTAAACGTTGTGAAGTTGGGATGGGAGGAGCTGCCCCCCCCCCCCCGTTATTTAGGCAACTGAAGAAAAAGACCACCTCTCTGAAAAATTTTGCTGCAAATTTCGCCCCAATAAATAAAAACCAGGAAAAGGGAGAGTGAAAATATTAACCACCGTCTAGACGGTGACAGTCAGAAGGAATAGCGGTCATCACTGTACCGAAGTTCCCTTTGTGTCACTGGGTAACACAGGATGCGTATGAAGTCAATCTATCATGAATATATTTCCAAAAAGAGCCGGTAAAAACCGGCATCTCGGTTGTGACCCGGGCATTTTTTGCGACACCTACATAAAATTGTCAATTTCCGAAATGCATTCAACGTTGCGTAAGAGTCGGTAACTGTGTTAATTGAGTGTCGGAAACAGTTGGGTTTTCGGTAAGAAAAAATCAACATCACGTCTAAGGAGCGTTTTTATCAAACGTAAGTTTAATAGATCTTAAAGACGTTGAGTCGGTGTTCATCAATGGTTGTACATGTGATCACAACTAAATCACAACCAGATTTAATGTTGCCGAAGTCGGTTTTTTGCGGGAAAAATCAACGTCTACACGTTGCATGTCCAACGTCTGTTCATCATTGTGTCAAAGGCGTTCATCTATGGTCGCCATCAGTCAAAACCAAATTACAGCCAGATGCAATGTTGCGATTTATCCTGTAATGACGCAACCTCAAATCGACGTTACATCCACATCAGACTGTTTCTGGGATATAACATGTCAAAAGCTTGTCGAATTTAGTTTTAATGCAACTGGCAACTTGGCATGACTTTATCAAAGCTCTTTCTTTTTTTTCACAAAATTCTGAATTTTTAAGACTTTAGAATCGTATTCTTTTTGTGGCTACTCTTTAGCGAAAACGGTGCAGTCTCCTCGTTTCATTGTTTCACCTCGAACTTCGCACCGTTTTTTTAGTTTATTATAATTGATATGATAAATATTGTAATTATAACAATAGTTGTGATTATAAGGGGTCCATGCATAAACTTGATAACTGCAGTTATCAGCAGTGGAGAAAAACAGTTTTAAAGTTTGAAATTTTAGTAACAAACATAGGTTTTTTCCATCGCATTTTCCTAAAAAATACCCACTTCTAATCGGTTTTGAGGTGTAAGACTTACATGCGTGATAGAACAGAGGCCAAGAAATACCATGGTGGTAATAGTGCATTTTCCTGATAAGTGGAGTTATCAAGTTTATGCATAGACCCCTTCATTATTATTATTATTAGTAGGGTGAAAAGGAGAGAATCACCGCACTTTGTGACGTCATACTGTCATACCCCCCCCTGGTCAAGAATCATATACCATGGGACCCCCCCCAGGACATACTATGGACCGACCCCCCCCCCCCTAGGCGGCAGTCGGGACTGACCCCCCCCCCCCCCGGTGAAGAAGTATATCATATCATGGGACCCCCCCCCCCTAGGATGTGATTCAACACTCCTATAAGAGCACATTGTCTGTGCACATATGCATCATTCATGCTCTGACTGCCGTTGGATACACAGGGGAAAAAAAGTGAAAACAGTTGCTCTTACCTATTGTGTTGTGCTGTTGAAGAACAAGTGAAGGATTGACTGGAATACACATAGGAGATGAAGTGAAACATTAGTTATTCTTTGGAAAAGGAAAGTGAACGATTGGTTATTCTTTGGAAAGGAAGTGAAAGATTGGAGACGAATTGGCAAAACAGTCGTGGTAAGTGACTTTTTTTTTTTTTTTTTTTTTTTCTAATTATTATTATTATGATAATATTTAATTAGTCATATTTCAATGGTTTCCCATTACAGTAACCACACACACAGCATAAGTACATGTGTACAGAGTGTGGGGGAAAACCGACTGAGAAATTTCAGAGTGCACTCGTACAGAGTGTGAGGGAAAACCGATCAATAATTTCAGAGTGCGCTCGAGTGTGGGAACAATCAATAAATTTGAGAAGGAATGGGATTTTCCCTACGTTAAGTCCAATGTTATGTTTTAAGTTATAGTAGTTGGAAAATGACACTTCTAAAACACATTTAACAAATGTAGTTTTTAACACCATATAATATATAAAATAAATTTGAACATTTTAGCATGCTACTTATTTGAATGTTCTAAAGTTATAGTAGTGGGAAAATGGTGGTTCTAGACCAACTTTAACAAATTTAGTTTTTAACACCATATGATATATAAAATAAGTTTGAACATTTTTAGCACGCTACTTATTTGAATATTCTAAAGTCATAGTAGTGGAAAAATGGTGGTTCTAGACCAATTTTAACAAATTTTGTTTTTTGACAAAATATGATGTATAAAATAAGTTTAAACATTATACAATGGTGTAGTAGAGTAAAAATGAGGGTTCTAGACCAACTTTAACAAATTTTGTTTTTTGACAAAATATGATGTATAAAATAAGTTTAAACATTATACAATGGTGTAGTAGAGTAAAAATGAGGGTTCTAGACCAACTTTAACAAATTTTGTTTTTTGACAAAATATGATGTATAAAATAAGTTTGAACATTTTACCATGGTGTAGTAGGGTAAAAATCAGGGTTCTAATCCAAAATTTAATTTTTTTGAAAACATATTATGCTTTTCTTTTCTTAATGCTTTCAGGTATCGTCAGAACACATCGCTCTCCGCTAGATGTCTCTGCAATACATGCCTAGGCGGTATAAATAGGATGAGTGAGACCTACATTTCATCATATCAGTTTAAGCAATTGACGTGACAACAACAATGGCATCTAATTCAGACACATCAGTCTTCTGTCATGATTGTAATGTGACATTTCCATCTCTGGAATTGTTCGTAGCACATACATGCAAACAAGCTAAGATGAAACGTGCTAATGAAGAGCTTGTTGAGATGATTGAAGCCAAGAGACGAAAGACGGTACAAGATGGTGTTATCAGACCTGATCCGTTCCTCTGCTGTGAATGCATTAAAATATTTCCATCTATGGATACTTATGAGGCACATGCATGCATACCAGCTGAGATGGAAAATGTGTCTAATGAAGAACAAAGAAAGAAAGAGACAGGACAAGTAGGCAGAGGCAGAAGAGTGAGTCTTGGTGAAAACGCACAGGAAAGACGGTTTGAGCCTGAAGATGGATCGGATTTGCTACTTGAAATGCGACAACAAGAGAATAGAATCAAGAGACATTTGCTAGAAACGTTAAACCGTGGCATGAAATGGTACATTGTGGTACATGCACGCTTCAAGAAAATGACACCAAATGCTGAAGGCGTGATGGTAGAACAGGTGGATAATGCCTTCATCAGTAGTCCGACATATGCAGCATACAATCCAACAGATATTGAGAAGGACTTACCAGAAGCCTATAAAGAATTGTTCACCAGGTTTGATGAACATGAGCGACAAGGTTCTGGCTGGGTTTGGATAACATATTATTCATTGAAGTGCATACAGCTACGTCAGCGCCTCTGGAAGCAAGCAGTTTTATCCCACTACCGAAGAAAGTGAAGAATACATTAGGTGTGTTAAACATTCAGAATAAAGACAACAAATGTTTCTTATGGTCTGTACTGGCTCACCTTCACCCTTCAACAAGCAATGACCCACAGCGTGTGCATCAATACAAGCTATTTGAGAACGAATTGAAGGTGGAAGGCATGACATTTCCAACACCGATTACAGACATTCCAAAGTTTGAAAAGGAGAATGATGTGTCCATTAACGTGTTTGGATATGAACATGATGTCGTTGTTCCCATACAACTCAGTCGAAACACCAGTGCGAGAGAAATCAACTTGCTTTTGATTAGCAATGACAAGACAAGACATTATTGCCTCATCAAGAATTTCAGCAGACTGATGGCTTATCGAACAAAGCATAATGGTGTAGCTTTTTATTGTTTCAACTGTCTTCACGGGTTTAGGCGACAAGATCTGTTAGACAAGCATCGTGAAGTGTGTGGCAAGCATGGCGCACAACGTTTATCATTCCCCAAGGAACCCTTCATCAAGTTTAAGAATGTAGCCAAACAACAGCGAGCACCGTTTGTGATTTATGCAGACTTTGAATGTTTCACGAAAAAGCATGAAGGAGACAAGTATCAACATCATCGTCCAAACAGCTTCGCCTATGTGGTTGTGAGTCAGTATGATACACGTGCACCAGTCGTGTATCGAGGAGATAATGCTGTAAAGGTCTTTTTAGACCATATGTTGAATGAACGTGATCGTATTGTACGTGGTTTAGAGCGACCAAAGGAAATGGTGATGACTCATGAAGATGAAGAGCATTATAAGAACGCTGTTGATTGCTACATTTGTCATGAACCTCTAGGAGCAGATCGTGTGAGAGATCATGACCATATCAATGGCAAATATCGCGGAGCAGCGCACAATGAATGCAACTTACAATTCCGACTTAGAAAGGATCAGCAAGGGGATAAAGATTCTTTCATCATTCCTGTGTTTTTCCACAATTTGCGAGGCTATGACAGTCACCTTATCATGGAAGAAATTGGGAAATTCAAAAATGAGACAATTACAGTCATTTCCAACACCATTGAGAAATATATTGCATTCACCATGAGCAATCTGAAATTTACAGACAGCTTTCAGTTCATGAGTACCTCTCTACAGAAGTTGGTATCCAACCTTGCAGCAGAAGGGAAAGATAACTTCTACAACATGACGTCACACATTCACGATAGTGACCAACAAGATTTGCTGCTGAGAAAGGGCGTGTACCCCTACGATTACGTGGACGAACCATCCAAGTTTGCTGAAACACAGCTACCATCAAAGGACAAGTTTCATAGTCAGCTTAGCGAAGAGGACATTAGCGATGAGGATTATGCGCATGCGCAGAAGGTGTGGGAGACATTCCAGTGTACTACATTTGGCGAATACCATGACTTGTACCTGAAATCAGATGTGTTATTACTAGCTGACGTGTTTGAAAATTTTCGTCAAGTATGCCTCAACACGTATGAATTGGATCCTGCTCACTACTATACAGCACCAGGACTGTCGTGGGATGCCATGTTGAAAGCGACAAAGGTGAAGTTGGAATTGATCAATGACATCGACATGTACCAAATGGTTGAGCAAGGCATACGTGGAGGAATATCTGTCATCACACACAAGTATGCGAAAGCGAATAATCCCTACGTAGCAGATTACAATTCTGAGATACCAAACACCTATTTGATGTACCTCGACGCAAACAACTTGTATGGTTGGGCCATTTCACAAAGCATGCCACAAAGAGGATTTATGTGGGTGAGCGAGCCAGAATCCCTCGACTTCATGGATGTGGATGAAGATGACGACATTGGATTCATTTTGGAAGTGGATTTAGAATATCCAAATTCAATCCATGATCATCATAATCACTACCCAGTGGCTCCAGAACGGAAATGTGTCAAAGTTGAAGAATTGTCAGAGTACAGTCAGAAGCTGCGGAAAGATCTAAACATGAAAGAGAAATCCAGTGAAAAGCTCATTCCTAACTTGTCTGACAAGAAGAAATATGTACTTCATTACAGGAATTTACAACAGTACGTCTCACTGGGGTTGAAAGTCACTAAAGTTCATCGCGCCATCATGTTTGAACAGAGCAAATGGTTGGCAAAATACATTACCTTGAACACGGAAAAGAGAAAATTGGCCAAGAACCCATTTGAGAAAGACTTCTTCAAACTGATGAACAACTCGGTGTTTGGCAAAACCATGGAAAATGTGAGAAAGCGAATCAATGTTGAACTTGTTCACAAAGAAAAGCGGTTCAAGAAACTTGTGGCCAAACCTTCCTTCCACAAATTTAGAATTTTCAACGAAGATTTGACCGCAGTACATTTACGCAAAGTGGATTTGCTTCTGGATAAACCCATTCAAGTTGGGTTCACCATTCTCGACCTCAGCAAAGTGCTTATGTTCAACTTTCATTACAACTACATCATGGTCAAGTATCCCAATGCCAAGTTGTTGTTCAGCGACACCGACAGTCTATGTTACAACATAGAAACGGAAGATATCTACAAAGACATGCAGCAAGATGCTGACCTGTTCGACACAAGTGACTATCCGCCGAATCACTTCCTACATTCCAACGTAAACAAAAAAGTGCTTGGGAAAATGAAGGATGAGACGGCAGGCGTCCCCATTGAAGAGTTTGTTGGACTCAGACCGAAAATGTATAGTTTATTGTGCGGTGGGAAAGAAAAACATACAGCTAAAGGCATCACTCGAGCTTGTCAAAGACGCATTAAACATGTGCAGTATAGAGACAGTTTGTTTAAGAAAACTCAAACGATGGCTACAGGACACATTATCCGAAGTCATAGTCACCAGCTTTTCTCGGAGAAGTTGAGGAAAGTAGCCCTCTCCCCATATGACGACAAGCGATATGTGCTGAATGATGCCTATTCCACTTTAGCGCATGGACATTACAAGGCTGTGGTATAAAAGGGGGAGGTCCTCCAACGGAAGAGTTATTTGAGGTGTGAACATTGAAGTGTTAACATGGAACGTTAAAGTCGTAAGAGATCTACAACTGATATGGATACTCTTGCAGATGCAGTTAAAGACTTAAAAATGAAAATTCCTACCACTACCATCAAGAAATTGAAAGTGGAGACAGCACCAACACCACAGTCGTGGGATGGAATGCTTTCTCTAGGAAATGGAAAGTATATCAAGATTATGAAACAAAGCAATGAAGGAGTGGTAAACATTCGCAAGTACCTGAGAGATGAGGGGACTGGAAAAAACCGTCCAACGAAAAAGGGAATTTTGCTGACAATACCTGAATGGAAAATGCTGAAGAAGCAAGTGAAAGAAGTGGATAAAAGGCTTCGCAGACAAGAAGACAGCTCATAACAAGGTAAATACATGAATGCACTCATGCTGAACGGTGGTGCTTACCTTACTGTAAATGATAGGAATGAAGTGATACTAGATTCTCAGAGAAGTTATCATCGGTTTAAACCTGAAGTGTGGAAAGACTTTAAAAACATACCACTTGAACCTGGGTTTAAACGTAGACTTGAAGATAAAGTGGAAGTGACGGTGGCTGAATATAATTCTAACATACGTGTAGAAATCTGTAGAAATCTTTTACAGGATTATCCAGAGGATTATAAGGGAGTTGTGCCAGATACACCATATACAGATTTGATTATCTTTGATATGAAGAACTGGCGCGCAGTCTTACGATTCCTAGAAGTGATACAACATCCACTCTTCACCATCTTGCGAGCATAAAAAACGTCTTTGCAGACAAGGAGACAGCTCATAGTTCATCTGACTGTTGAACGAGATGGAAGACTTTTTATCGGAATATGAACCCATTACGCATGGATTCTCATATCTGAGAAACGTATATGATGACATCGTGCTAAAACATTTTGGAAAGTATATCATTCTATCAACTGACGAACAATCTGTGTTGAAAGACCATCTAGAGAAGCTGAGGATACCTGGCTTTCTCCTGAAACTCTCAGAGGATTTAGAAGTGCGTGTGACTGAGAACTATTTAGACGTGTTTGTACGATTTCGCCAATATGACGAGCTTACAAAATGCTACGACTACCTCACCCTCAACACAGTGGAATGGCACGCTCTGTTACAAGCATTGGATTGGAAAGAACCGGACGCTTGAATTCAAAGAGGAAGGAGTGCAACTCATGCGAGGCACCAAGTCCATTGAACTGACGCATCCCATGTGTGTTATGGTGATGGACATTGACATGAATGATCATGGATATGAACTGAAACTGTCTGAACACAAAGATGTTAAAATAATAAAGTTTGGTAATGGACAGTGTTATGCTAGTTTTCATAGCATTTACAAACGTGGATGTAATGTCTATGATACATATATTAATTTAGATTGGTATGAATGGCATGTGTTTATCGATGTATTGAATGTATTTGTAAAATAAAAGCTTAATGTGAAATAATTGTTAAAATGTAAATAATGTATAACACAATAAAAAAGAATGTTGTATAAAACTGTCTTGTTTATTTACAATATTCATAATACAATTCACAATTACCAACAACTTAACTAATACAACTTAACTAATACAACATCAATAAAATAATGGTTTATACTGTCTATATACAAAATCCTTTACAACAAAATCACCATCACTTCTTCTTAATACATCAATGATTTCAAAAGGACTATGTCCTCGAGCTCTTTGAATTATATAATATATACAATAAAATCCACATGTAGAGGATATTGGTGTTTGTAATAGAACTGAATTATAAATGAAATTAAACTTTAAAAACTTATTCAAACGACTGTCTATAGGTAAAAGTCCATAAGAGTCAAAATATTCTGCAGGGTCTTCGTCATAATATACTGCCATCCAATGCTCTCCTGGCTCATCATGATCGTCTGTGTTGATGACATAGGCACCGCGTTGTAAAGATGGTAACTGGTCCATGGCAAACACACCTTGAAACAAGTCTTTTGTCGTGGCATCATGGGATAGGATGGCTTCTATCTGCTTCGTGTTCATGACTGGTAGTCGAATTGAATGCTACGATTTGCACTTATTTCAACAATGTTATCAAATTCAGCATACACTATAACATTGACTGTATTTTGCAAGGCACCAGCAAAATTCATTTCTAGTCTCAAATTCCCATGTTTGATAAGGGCATAATGATCAGCACCATCATAATCAGGTGTTAAGTCAAAAGAAAACAACGAATAACCTCTAGGCCAATCTTCCCGTTTTATAATGGAACTTTTCTCGCCATCCAATCTATCAAAAGATTTGTAAAGAGTTTCAAAAGCATCAAGATATTTGCCTTCATTTATATTAAGCTTGAGAGGTTTGGATAGGACTGGTTCACCATCAGAGTAAAGCTGCATAAAGTTAAGATTAAAATGTTCAAAATTGTATGGATTTCTCAATACTGTTCCAGCAAAGGATTCATTATGAACCATTCCAATGACAATACGTTTTGGTAATTGGCCTAAAAAGATGCTATCTTTCACAAAAGATTGAAATCCAGTTGGAATAGCTAAAACTTTACATTCTTTTCTATTAACAATAAACTTAGCAGGACTTTTCATCAATGCATCTGCATGTCCCAATTGAATACCTGGACTAACCCTCACTTTGCGAATGGTTAAAAACGCTTCTCTCACTTCTACTTTAAAACCATTATTTGCAGCCATTAATACATATCCATCTTTTTGTCTATGTAAACGTAATTTCATACTAACACCATTGGGAAGATAACGATCCTGCTCAAACAAATCTACCCTTAAACCACCTGTAAGCATAAACTCACGGCTTAGACGTGTATACAAATAGCGATTATGTAAACCATTATTTCCTGTTTCAGCTACATCACCACCTTCAATATTTACATGAAAACCTGATACATATCTTTCATGATTATGTCTTTTCACCTCATGAGTATTCATTGACCCGGCAGTATCTTTATAGATGAGACGCAAAGAGCGCTCAGAATGGAGACTTTCTTCCGAGTCATGAATGAGATGAGATATTATGCTGGTATAACCATGGGTATTGTTACTATGTGATACCAATCGATCATTTAGAAATAATTCAATATTGGACCATAACCCATTAAACAAATCATTGATACATGACACGTTATCATCTACACCACACGGTGTACCATCAGCCTTTACAATGCGACATATAATATGGAGTTTACTGTTCTTTAAATCTAGATATTCTTCGGTACTCGCAGGAATGTAGAATTCTATTGGAGCACCCTCTCTAATGGTAGTCATTGGTTGATAGTCTACATTATAACTTTTTTCTACAGCAGTTTGCGTTGGTGGTATGTGAAACCATTCTAATGGAGAAAGACTACATTCACAAGCCTTTTTAAGATGTGGTGCAACGATTTTAGCCCCTGCCTTAAGCAGTGGAATAGCTTTTCGAGCCAATGATCCCAGTATTGAACCAATACCATCTCCATATTGTATTCGCACCCCTTTAAATCCTGGTAATTCTCCACCCACTTGACGAAGAAAATGGTTGCGATATATAGATGGATTGTGTGTGTATGCTTTCATAATGCTTTTGGTCGAAAATGAAGTTTACAGATCACCTTTCCAGTTTGAAATGGAACATTATGGCCTGTGTCGTCCTTGATATTCATTTCTATCACGTCAAATTTGGATGTGTTTACAGGAACATAATGCGGTTCTCCATAAGTTTTCATGATAATGTCTCCATCATGTCCTTGTATTCCAACAGAACGTAGCAAAGGAACATAATAATCACCAACAACTTGTGGCTCACAAATACTACAGTACACATAAAGTGTATAAAATCCCTGTTTCACATCAGCTTTATGTTCAGCTGTACACGTTTCAGTATACCATTGATCTGGGATAAATCCTAAAATCTCAGCTAATCCAGTTGAGAATGACACTTCAAAACCATAATTTAGAAATAGAAAAACACGTCGTCTAATTTTATCATACTTTATCTGAATAGCTTCTTTAAGGTCATCTTTCATAGAATTAGTTGCTTCTTTATTGACTGCCTGACATATCTCTTGTATGGATCTGTAGTAACCATAAGGAATATTGATTGTGTCAAGAACAATATCATTCAGTGGTTGTTGTCGATACTGAATAGAATAGTCCATTCCGTGTCTCATGGTTGTCCATGTATGTGGATATTGAATTTCAGCTAAAGCCACTTCATATTTTCCGTTCAGATAGATGGTTCGAGGCATACGAATTTGATAATTCGAAGTCTTGTTGTTGGGATAATAGTTCATACTAGCATTGCTGGGTAAAGTAATGTAAAAACTTGTTGACTCCATGACAGCTAAATCGTTTATGTGATGTAGATAGACTAGATGTGTATATACATTACTTCATGTTTGACACTCTTCATCTTCACTTTCTACATTGTTGTCTACATTGTCGTCTAAATTGCTATCTACATGATCTACATTGGTATCTACTACTTCTCCCTGACAACAAGCACTAACACACCTAATTTTTACAGGAATAGTATTTTTATTTCCATTTTCTTTACAACAACAACACCATAACTCTTTAATCCATGTTAAAAAGTTTCCCATCCTTCTGGAAACAACCTTTGTTGACGTTGTTGTATCTCTTTTGTAATATCTTCACGAGTTGTCTTTTTACCAAAAACAGTTTTTGGAATATTAGCATCTACAATTTCCTCAATAAACTGCTTCCAACCATGCGGTGGTTCTCGTTGTTCTTTTCTTCTTGTAGCAACCAATGCTTCTTTCAACAAATCAATAATGTTGGAATTTGTAATGACAGTACCCGTAGTTAAAACAAGTTCATTTTTATCTGTCCATCTCGTACCATATTTCTTAAGTTCTGCTAGAAGTTGTGTTAGTTTTACATGATAAATAGGTTGAAAATGGCTTAGAAACTGTTGGGACTTTTCTGATTTTTCTGCTTTGGATGATGTAACAGACTTTTGTCGCTGTTGTTGCGGCTGAATTGTTCGTAAATGACGGCCAAGAACTTGAGACATTTCTATTGCCTTTTCACGAGTTCGTTTCCCACGTAAAAGTTTATGCACTTTCGTTTTGATTTCACTATTTTTTTCCTTCTTTTCTAACAACATTTTATATTCATATTCAGGAATGAGGACCATTTTCATAGTATGTTTCATTTTAACAGCAACTGAGCTAACAATGGTAATGCAAATTTAGCAATAGCTCCAATGAATCCTCCTTTCTGATTAACCAACTTCTTTTTTCTTTGAAGTGATATCTTCTTATCTGCCAGTGTGCGTAGGGTATGACGTTCACGCTTGAATACCTTATACCTTTTTGAGCTTAAGGGTAAATGTCCTCGCAATATATTCAAACAAATTTCAAACAAGCTAGTTAATTCTTCCTTAGTAGCTTGTTGTAGCAAGGTTTTACGTCGTTTAGGCCCGCTGCGTGCGAGCAAGTGAAGAAATGGTTGATTCGCTTGAATACGTTTAGACATCTTGGCTGCGAATGGTCAAGTGACTTGGTTCTTGTTCATACGCCACCTTATCAACATATACGTAATGTGTATCTTTTGGTAAAATGCCTGTACGAATACGTAGTTGATCATTTGTCTTCGGCTTCAAATCAATGAATAAATAGCCGTGAGGTTTGCTCGTAGCATCTTGATAGGCTTCTATGAGAAATTGAGATTTTCCAGGATACATTTGTCGCGCTAATGTACTTATTTGTTGACTGTCTCTAGGATTTTTAAACAGAATGATGTAATGCGTATTCAAACTAATATTTCGCATTTCTCTACCATGATGAAACAAATTATGTACAATAAAAATAATGCTAAGATTTTGATGACTGCTACCAACACTAAAGAGACGTGTCATACGCTCATCACTATGACATTTAGTCATTAAGTCATCAATGATGAGTAAGTTTGGCTTTTTCGGGTTAAAGCGCTCTTCAATGTCATCTGGAATGCCTTGGTAAAATTCCACACCTTTCATTCCCTTGTACAAAGGCTGATCTGCTGCATAGAGCCATAAAATGGTTTTTGGAGAGGGTTTAATTAACTTTTGTTCTAGAATTTCTCTAACTAGAGAAGTTTTACCACTGCCTGTAGGTCCAGAGACCAAACATGTGAATGGATGCTTCATTTTCGAATATCTGTTTCTTTCACCCAACTGTTAAACTTCTTTGGCCAACCTAACCACTTCACAAATAATTCTTTAACACCTCGTCTTTTTCGTGTTTTCAAAACCTTTTCAATTCTGTAGACTGATTCAATATATTTTGTCACTTTCTGTAGTTCTTCTTCATAGAAATGTCCATCAATATCTTCATCCAAAAAGTCTTTCACACGATACAAGTGTACTCCTTGCTTCTTACAACGATGTGTGATAATGAAGACTTCTTGCGTCCACTTTATATGATAATCTCGTTGAAATACATATTTTATGTGAGAAATGCGAACCTGATCACCAATTTTAAAATTTGTAGGGTTTTTTCTTCTTCGGTTTTAATTTCAATTTGTCTACATACATATATTTCCACACTTTCGATTCTATGTCTTTACGAATGTCTGCAGGAGCATACTTATTAGGGAGGGAGCCATGTGGTCTATGGTTGTAATTATACACTAAGTCTGGAAGAATGTCCATATATCGATACGTTTGATTATGTAGGAAATATCGATACATCATTCCCTTTAGAGTACGAATGACTCTCTCAGCATAGTTGGCTTTGGTTTCATTCTTTGTCGTATAGGCATGTATTCCCTCCTTCTTCATAAAAGCTTTTACCCATCTGTTTTTAAATTCAGTTCCCTTATCCGACCTTAGAGTTCGTGGTCTTCGTTGTGTTTCATGAAAAATCTTTTGAAAGGCTTCTATGACGCTGGTATGTGATTTGTTAGGTATTGGTTGCACCCATAAATATTTGGAAAACACATCAATGACAACCAATAAAAAGTGGGTGTCATCATTATAGGAAGCTATGTTTCCCATGTCAGCTAAATCAATATCCCACATGTCATCAATTCCACGCGTAATGACACGTTGCCTTTTAAACCTGTATTTTACAGGTTGTAGTAAACTGAAGGCATCTTGATCCTGTAACCATTTCTTCACTTGCGAATGAGTGACTGGTTGATCATGTTTTTTTAATATATGATAAAGTTTGTAAGGACCAGCAAATGCCCCGGGTTGACCAGGTTTAAAGTAAATATTGGTTAGGTAGTCTTTCCACGTCGACATGTTAACACTAAATGATTAACACTTGTCAACATATCTTGTATTTTATTTTGTCTTACAACTCAATCAACATGTTTTTATAACTCAATCAACATATCTTACAAATCAAGTATTGATACAATGGTGTGAATAATTGGAGTCCATTGATCTTCAATGAACATTAACCAACTACTTAATTCATCAAATGTGATAGCATCTACACCATATTTTTTACAACGTTGATTTGCATTATCTAACACTTTATCTAAATGAATGTAATATTTAGCTTCATTCCAATATGTATAGACACATGCAGAATGACAAGTATGTTCTGAACACTCTTCATTTTGACAAGCAGGACATACTAAACATGCAAACTTTTTTACAGCTAATAACATTTCTTCACAATATGTCTTTTGCACAATATATTGTCTCAATGTAATGTCCGTCATTATACTGCAATGTAGATTAACCACTCTCTCACTTCATCAAACAGTCTTGGATCAAATCGAGCAAAGTGATATGCTGCTTCCACATCTAACTCCTCAGCTCCGTCAATATTTGAAAGCACACACTCTTTGATGAAATCCTCACGTAATTTCGGTACGTTCAGCGTGGAATGAGCAAGTTCCCAATAGATGTCAAAGTGTTCCAGTTGTTGTTGAATAGATCCAAAACGCGCCAGTTCACTTATCATGTAGTCCACATACGTCTCCTTGAAAAACGTTTCTACATCCATCTTTCACATATCCATATGACACGTCTACACACTTTGACGACTGGCAAGCAAATGACTTGTAGTCTTACTCGGCAGATACTGTTAGTGAGCCGCACTTGTTGCAGAAGTTGTCAGGTTCACACAACTTGCAATTGTACTTATGGCAGTGACAATCATAATCCTCAGCATATCCGTAAGCACCACAATATTCACAGGTAAGTCCAAGTTGATTTTGCACGTTCATATTCTCCAATCGAACGTCAGACAGTCTTTTCTTGGATAGCTTTGACACTTTCATTCGATTGTCCTTTTGCAGCTTAACAGGAGTTTTCTTCCCATGACATTCCGTACATGGCAGTAAGGTTGAGGTTATGCTATGGATTTCCTGAAGCAATGTCCCCCATTCACCATCATTCATGTTGATGTAACGCGTATATTCTTTCCCTTCAAACAGTGATGTTTGCACAAAACTCACATAGCGCATATCCAAGTATGAAATGACTTCAAGCCACTTCGTTTGCGTTAAGTACAGTTTGAAGCCAATGTTGCGTAATCTTGTCAAGTTCTGACACACAATCTTCCACAAGGATGGTGATAAAGCAAGCCATCTCTCTCCACGTTTGATTCGAAGAAATAGCCCAAATTCTCCATGCTCCACAGTAATGGTTAAGTTTGCACTAATTTTAAAGCTGCTTGTCTTCTCCATGGCTGCGCGTTGAATGATGACTTCACTTCACCCTTCTCCTTTTATGCCATTAGAAATTGCAGAGTCAGCTTTTTTATAGTTCTTCAAACATTTTACAAAGCTTTGAATTCACTTCAACTCGTTCATTGTTGAATCGAACAAGTTCTGATGCATTCGTCGTCAATGGAACGCCATCATCATAATGTAAAATAATTCTAGCAGCTACAACTAGCATGAGTTCAGCTGCCCAAGTTGTATTCGCGCGGATAAATGCTGAATCAATGTCGTAAGTTGATGGTAAAAGTAGTTCTTCACATTCCTGTAGAAATGAGTGGATGAATTCATCTCTTGGAATTATCTTTCCAACAGCTTCCCAATGCTTATGCAAATTCTTCACTTGTAAAATCCAATTAGATTCAAAAGCAGGAAGCTTTGAAAACACATAGTCAACATAGTTCACTTTGAAGACGTCATCCATGGTCTCTACACATGGGTGAAGAAGTAATGTTGACATTGTTAATAATCAGGTGAAGGCGGAGAGCGATGTGTTCTGACGATACCTGAAAGCATTAAGAAAAGAAAAGCATAATATGTTTTCAAAAAAAATATTAAATTTTGGATTAGAACCCTGATTTTTACCCTACTACACCATGGTAAAATGTTCAAACTTATTTTATACATCATATTTTGTCAAAAAACAAAATTTGTTAAAGTTGGTCTAGAACCCTCATTTTTACTCTACTACACCATTGTATAATGTTTAAACTTATTTTATATATCATATTTTGTCAAAAAACAAAATTTGTTAAAATTGGTCTAGAACCACCATTTTTCCACTACTATGACTTTAGAATATTCAAATAAGTAGCGTGCTAAAATGTTCAAACTTATTTTATATATCATATGGTGTTAAAAACTAAATTTGTTAAAGTTGGTCTAGAACCACCATTTTCCCACTACTATAACTTTAGAACATTCAAATAAGTAGCATGCTAAAATGTTCAAATTTATTTTATATATTATATGTTATCAAAAAACTACATTTGTTAAATGTGTTTTAGAAGTGTCATTTTCCAACTACTATAACTTTAGAACATTCAAATAAGTAGCATGCTAAAATGTTCAAATTTATTTTATATATTATATGTTATCAAAAAACTACATTTGTTAAATGTGTTTTAGAAGTGTCATTTTCCAACTACTATAACTTAAACCATAACATTGGACTTAACGTAAGGAAAATCCCATTCCTTCTCAAATTTATTGATTGTTCCCACACTCGAGCGCACTCTGAAATTATTGATCGGTTTTCCCTCACACTCTGTACGAGTGCACTCTGAAATTATCGATCGGTTTTCCCTCACACTCTGTACGAGTGCACTCTTAAATTTCTCAGTCGGTTTTCCCCCACACTCTGTACCCATGTACTTATGCTGTGTGTGTGGTTACTGTAATGGGAAACCATTGAAATATGACTAATTAAATATTATCATAATAATAATAAAAAAAAAAAAAAAAAAAAAAAAAAAAAGTCACTTACCACGACTGTTTTGCCAATTCGTCTCCAATCTTTCACTTCCTTTCCAAAGAATAACCAATCGTTCACTTTCCTTTTCCAAAGAATAACTAATGTTTCACTTCATCACCTATGTGTATTCCAGTCAATCCTTCACTTGTTCTTCAACAGCACAACACAATAGGTAAGAGCAACTGTTTTCACTTTTTTTTCCCCTGTGTATCCAACGGCAGTCAGAGCATGAATGATGCATATGTGCACAGACAATGTGCTCTTATAGGAGTGTTGAATCACATCCTAGGGGGGGGGGGGTCCCATGATATGATATACTTCTTCACCGGGGGGGGGTCAGTCCCGACTGCCGCCTAGGGGGGGGGGGGGGTCAGTCCCGACTGCCGCCTAGGGGGGGGGGGGGTCGGTCCATAGTATGTCCTGGGGGGGGGGGGTCGGTCCATAGTATGTCCTGGGGGGGGTCCCATGGTATATGATTCTTGACCAGGGGGGGGGGGAGGGGGGTATGACAGTATGACGTCACAAAGTGCGGTGATTCTCTCCTTTTCACCCTACTATTATTACTGTCATTATTAAACCGAAATATATCCAGGACATAATTCACGCTTCCTGAATTACAATACAGTCCAAACTCTTAGTGAACACCTGATTCACACGTAATTCCTCCTTGTCATTGTTTGTCAAGTGGTTTGTCAGGAACTTGTCAGTGGTCAAGTTTGAGCTCGTCAGGTCTTGACGAGTTTCTGACTAATACCTCATCACACCATGACAAGACCCATGTCGCTAGCTTGTCAGAAATTTGTCACAAATTTGACAAATATTGCGTCACCATGACGTCTCATCATTTTTAAAACTACTGAAAAGTTTGAAATGGTGATGCCTTAAAAATATGCCTAATGGATAAACCATAATGTAAGTGCACACATCATACTCTCTGCATGTTTTGAAATAAGCTGTGATGCTTGGAAAATGCTTGTGTAATTTGTGAAAATTGTATTATCGCCCACCATTTCTATGAACAATATATATTGTGTACTGATTGACATCTAATCAAAAACGGGTGAATGGATTACATCTCGTACGATGGTTTTCCACGGACTTGTAACAAATTGATAACTGAAAATTCTATGTTGTGAAAACCTCTGTATAATGAACTTGCCCCGGTCCGAACAGGGTCCATTAGAAGACGATGGGCTTCAATCACTTGATTTGTTCTTACCTTTTTCTTTAAAATGCAATAAGACACTCAAAAAACGTATTGAAAAAGAGCCCTTATATTGCACTGAATTCTAAAAAATAAATGAGCGCACAATGCCCTTTTGATGAGGTAGGGCTATATATTTATGCATATATATATATATATATATATATATATATATATATATATATATATATATATATAGATATATATATATATATATATATATATATATATATATATATATATATATATATATATATATATATATATATATATATATATATATATATATATATATATATATATATATATATATTCGTATACTGTTTCTATGTGTGTGTTCAAAATTTGGTTCTTAAAAAATCTCAGAATTGCAATAGCAAATTATGTTTTATTGAAATATTGACAAAATATTTTCTTAAAACATATCTTTTATGGCCAGTTTTGCTACTGGCGTTTAGAGCGATACATGGATCAGCACCCTCCTACCTGTATGAGTTACTGAAACCCTACTGTCAAACAAGGCCTCTACGGTCCAGCCTGGACAACTTGTTGGTTGTACCAAAAACCAGAACAAGATCCTATGGAGACAGTGCATGTTCATGCTCAGCGCCTAGTAAATGGAATGCGTTGCCTCCAAAACCACACAGTATTCAAGAAAAAAAACTCGAAACCTTTTTATTCAGCCAGGCATATCTGTGATGTGCATCTAGTCTCAGTTACAGTACTTGCATTGTGTTTTAGGGTATTTTCTGTTTTAATGGCATTTAATTATTCTAGTGTTTGCAGCGTGTCTTTGAATATTCATAGATTTAGGCACGTAAAATATATTTTTGCCATTTACAATTTTACAATAACTGGTGTCCAAATCAAGCAACCAAAGTGCACAAATGGACGCTACGTTCTATTCTAATCGCCGTAAGTGTTCGAAAAGTAATCCACCAGACCTTTCGTGCCAGGCGGGGCGTTTTCACCCAAATCTTCTGGCAGTAGAAGGCTAAAGCATTAAGCTAGACGCAGAAAAGCTTGATATTCTCATCGGCGCGATACTGTTCTACAGTGCCTAACCCTTGTACTTTATGTCAGGTCGCTTGTACGAGGTGATAAAAACATCCGCGAATATGTACATCAGGGCACAAAATTTATCTGTAAAAAAGTTCGGATGAAATGTCGTACTTTGTCACTTAAATATCGTCGGATGAAATGTCGTCGGGGGTGGGGGGGGGGGGGGGGGAATGTGGATTCATCTGAAAATCAGGTCAAGTAGGCATGCTGTAGAAGAAATTTTCGTGAGAAGAAAATTTTGCTAATGCCCGGTCTGGGGCATTTTCGCGAGAATTTATTTTCGCGAATGGACTTATGTCACGAAAGTAAATTCCTCACGCAAGTTTGAAAAAGCCTGTTTTTTTTAAACATGCAAATAAAGAAATGAAGCGTACCATAAATTGTAAACGGTTACAAGTGTACATATACTTTAAAGTGATGACATGCACTTGATTGCACACTGCCCTATTTGCAAAACACCATGTTTACATTAAACAATGCATATGGATCACAAGTGTAATTATGCGTAACATAGTGCAAGTTGTGTACTACTTGTATATATTGAACTTTGGATCACATTCCATGGAATACAAGAGAACTCGGCCCCGCAACGAATTAGGCCCCACAACGAACTCGGGTCAGCTGTTGAGAAAAGTCTCCCACTTGAACGGCCCCTGTCTTGTAAGAGTACACTATGCCACTGGAGTAACGAAAAGAAATCAAAAGACAGAAGACAATTGCGTGTAATTGCATATAATAATTGCACTGTGTCAGGTGCACTCGTCAACAGTCTTCGCTTGTAATTAGTTTAAATTTGTTGCCTCAACCTTCATTTGTGTTGGTAGTAATTGCAATTTAGTCGAGAGTAATTTTACTCGTTACAACTTTCGATTGCAATTAGTCAAAATTGGTGTATGTAATTTATTGTGTTGCTATTAAGGAAATCCCGGACAAAACGGCGACGGCCAAAAAGGAGAAGACCAAAACGGCGATGGTCATAACGGCGACAAGTGCAACCCTGGACAAAACGGCGACGAAGATTAATAATTTAATGTTGAAAATCATACAAAGAATAGTGTTGCCAGATAAATCAATTAATTTCTACTTGAAGATAAGTATAATTTGAACCAATAGTTAAATAAATTTTAAGGGCAAAATAAAATGGCTAATTTAACACTTATTTTCCCATATATTCCTAATTGCAATTATACGATAATAATTGGGGGGGGGGGTAAATACGTACATTCTGAAAGACAATTGTATTTAGCGACTGTGCCCACTAATCCGTTATAGCAGGTGAATCCACATCAATAAAAGGAAAAATAAAAATGCCTTTAAAAGGACTTCGGATTATCAGCAATGAATCTGAATCTGTATCGGTTATGTGAAATGCTGTTATTATATACAAATCCATACCAATGAAAGAGAAGATTAAATTTTATTTTACCTGAATAAATAATTTTCAGTTTTACCTGAGAAAAAGTAAGTGAGTAAATCATTCCTTGAGCTGATTACTGAGACAGTGACTGGTGACAGGAAGGACGTGGTAAGGGAAGGCAGGAAGGGCGCGTTGGGAGAAATACTGCACTGTGTTAAAATTTATTTATCTCTGATGGTTAAATAAACTGTGTTAGCAACGTTGTTACTTTTTTAATAAGCGTTTTAAAGCATAAACTTAAAAAAACTCCGTCGCCGTTTTGTCCGAGGTTGCGTTTTGGCCATCGCCGTTTTGGCCGTCGCCGTTTTGGTCTTCTCCGTTATGCCGTCGCCGTTTTGGCCGTCGCCGTTATGTCCGGATACCGCTAGGAAGATATGGCTCTACTGATGAAAGAAACTGATGGACGACATTTTTAAATGTCGTCGGTGATGGATTATTAAATAAAAGTAATGACAGTTTGTTTCATTGTGTTTTATTCGTCGGGGCCGAGTTCGTTGCGAGACCTAGGTTGTTGCGATGCCGAGTTCTATCCAGGGCCGGGTTCTCTCAACAAAATCGGGGTCCAGTTCTCCCGGGGCCGAGTTCTCTTGCGGGGCCGGGTTCTATCCAGGGCCGGGTTCTCTCAACAAAATCGGGGTCCAGTTCTCCCGGGGCCGAGTTCTGTTGCGGGGCCAGGTTCTCTCATGTCATGCGGGGTTACTCCGGTTATAATCAGAATTTGTCTTCCCTATCCAATGTTAACTCCAAGAGTATTGATGAGCAAGCGTGCATTGGGCTGTGTTTGGGTGAGGTTGGGGGTGTGGTAGCGGTGGAGAGGTGATAATTGTCATTACTATATGTCTTTGGCATCCGTCTGAATGAAGATTA